>CM032233.1:6755000-6942500 GCA_019009955.1 Riptortus pedestris
TATTGTAAACTGACGGTAGTTTTAAGTGTTGCCAGTATGTAGATTTATCTATAGTAAGCCTTCACGTGGGAAATCTGCTTAGTTTACGCAGCCCTCTCCCCTTAGGGGTTGCCTCTCAATCTGTCATATACTGAAATAGAGTGATATTTACGTTACTGATGGAAAACTATTTATTTATAAGTGGCTTTGAGCTCTTATTTTATAAAAGCTGCTACTACTCTCCCGCCAATATATAAATATTGATCCTTCCTGGGACTAGATGCCTCTCTATCACGCAAAAAAGGCACTCGATTTAGGAAACCTCTCGGGGAAAGTCAAGTTTATGAATATATATGAAGGAATGATAATATCTTACTCGACTCGTGGCTGTGGAAATTGGACGCTTACCAAATAAAACCGGAAAAATCTTAATAGTTGACTCTTCTTGGAATAAAATTCTTTTAACTTGAAACTTCAATGAATATTGAATTCAATTCGGGTCCCGACGTGGGGAGTTGGGTCCGTATTACATATATTCTGTTTGGAAGCCAACTAGTTGAAAAGAAGAATTTTAATCTCGTCTAAAAACTTAAGCATCTTGGCAAAATGATGTCACGCAATTTTAGCAGATTTCTCTTGGGGGGAACCAGCTATTGAGGTCATACTCATGACGCGATTTCTGAAAATTTTCCTCAAATGTCCATCGATTCTACCCGGGAGATGACGAAAATGAGGTCGCAATTTTTGTTTGATTGCCTGTCACCACTCTAGCAGTTGCAATGTTTGTTAGATCGTTACCAAACTCGATATTTAAACGTTTTATGTAAAAAGAAAGGTCGAGTTCGTTAACGGCTGAAATCGGACCAGTGGAAAGGGGGGGGGTTTAGAGGGGAATTTAGAAAATTTGAAATATCACCGTTATTATTAGTCGGATCGACGAAGTGTATGAAATCAGTCTTATTGCAAATTAAAATACCTATAAATATTGTTTCGTTTTGTATTACCAAAATCAGTAATAAACGTTTTTAATAAGAGTTCTTTTGGATTGCAAAATTAAATACTCGCAAGTTTCACAGTTTTTATCACTGCACAATTTATTTGGATAATGCACAATAAACTTGGTAATTATTCTTAATTACTACTCACAGTATAGACTGATAGCGTCACTGTTCTTCAGATTACACAGTCCAATAATTCACTCACGGTCATTGAAATTCACAACAAGACGGCACTGCACTGTCCTTTACTTCGCGGCACTGCACTGTCCTTTACTTCGCGGCACTGCACTGTCCTTTACTTCGTGGCACTGCACTGTCATAAACACGGCACTAAACTGTTACTTACAGTCACGGCACAACACTGTTCTTCTTATAAAAACGCTTTAACGCACTGCACTAGGTCGCACTGTAGCACTGATGTGAACATCAAGAGAGGTGAGAATAGAACTGACTGGCTCGTGGCTAGCCCTTCTTTATATAGGGCGGCGGCATACATCAAAGGGGAATTGTCTGGACTCTTCGACGTCTGGCTGGAAGGGTCTATACGGGGCTAGAACTTTCTGTCGGTTTCTTTGATCTACGTCACACTTTCCAAATACGCGACTCTCTCTCTCTCTCTGAAGGATTATTCATCTATTTAATTTTCGCAACAATATTGTTATATACCCATTATCTCTATCATGAATGTTAACCGAGATATTTGAATTTTTCAGTTTTCATTCCTACTTATGTATATTCTAAGCTTAAATATAATATATTCTGTTCAAGAGGCCTTTTTAATGGAGATACATGCAAATTCGTTGTGCGATACATCAGTTAAGAATTTACGTACTTTTCTCGAAATTGTTTCTTTGATCTATATCATACTCGATATTTAACCGGTTCAGTCAATACTAAAGGTTATATTATTTATTAGATGCAATCGGACCTGGAATAGAAGGGGAGGGCTCGAAAATGTAAAATATTTCTGTGATTATGAGTCGGATCGTAAAAGGATATAGAACCAACGTTGTTAAACTATTGATGCTCTACAATTATTCTCCTGTGTATTTTTTCGTAGCTCAATTATTACGGGATTAATTCGTATTTTCTTGATTTCAGTCAGAACAGACAGTGAGATCAGATCTCTAGTGTGTCTTACCAACATTTGGGAAATCTGCTTAGTTTACGCACCCCCTGAGTGGCGGACGTTTCCTTTTTCAGGAGCTTTCATTTCAGTGACTCAACACCATTACCCATTTGCAATTTGTTCCCAGTCTTGTTACACACCATGTATATTCTCTTAATCCTACGTCTCATTCAGCTATGCCGGGCGAGACTAATGTGATTGTGGGCGTGCATATAAATATCCCAGAAATATTTACACCTTATATTTTGGAGTCCAGTATAGATTGAGGCATTTGCGTTGGTCATACTTCGGGAGCTGAGGTTACTGACCTTTCCAATCCCATAAATATGCAGTTACTTAAGCCTCCTCGTCGACTTTCTCCTGTAGTTCCAATCTTCTACTGCGACTCAGTTGCAAACATGGTAAAGATCAAATAAGCATTTTCGAGCTCAGAACGTGAAACCTTAATTGATGTTTGAATCCTTGTTACGTATCATGTTAGCAAGTTTAAAATAACAATTAATTCATTAATGTCATCTACAAAATTAAGCATCCTTATTGCTGGTACTTTATTAATGGTGCTTTTTTTAAAAAAGTCTTGCATTTATCTAAAAAGTAAAAGTTCAATGAGAACAATATTTGGCATTTAAGCTTCAAATAAGGTGCTTCGTGATATAACAGCTTACTGTTAATATGACATGAGTAGGAGTGGGTATTTACTGAAGGCCGAAAACTAAAAAAATTCAGATATCTCGGTTAATATTCAAGATGGTGAATAAACGTGCATAACAACATTTATGGGACATTACATTTTCAATAAGAGTGGTTCTTTACAATTTTCCGAATAGATGCATAATAACGGGGATATTAAGAATTTTTGCAATTCCCTCCTCCAGTCCGATTTCGGCCATTAACGAACTTGATCTTTATTTTTGCATAAAACGTTTAAATATCAAGTTTGTTAACGGCCCAACAAAAATTACGACCCCTGGACTGTTAACAAACAAATATATAAATCTATGTGATATATATATATATATATATATATAAAATTGTGAACGGACCTCATTTTCGTCTTCTCCTAGGTACCCTAGGTAGGATCGATGGGCATTTGAGGACATATTTCAAAAATCGCTCAATGAGTACAACCTCAATAGCAGATTTCCCTTAAGGGAAATCTGCTTAAATAATCAACATAGTGAAACAATGCATTTAACAATATTTACATAGTATTTAATTTTCAATAAGATTTAATCTATACGCTTTTTCGATCCGACATTATACCAAACGGAGATCTTTCGAAATCCCCCCCCCCTCAAAACCCCCTACCCGGTCCGATTTCAGCCTTTACGAACTCGTTCTTCCAATTTTGCATAAACGTTTATCTAGGTTGATAACGATCAAACAAAAATTACGGCCGCTAGAGCGTTAACAGACAAATATAAAATATATGTACATATATATACATACATACATACATTTGAAGAACGTTTTCGAAAGTCGCCTGATGAGTACAACTTCAAATCTGCTAAAAGAACATTATGGTTTGGAGTTAGCTGAATGAAAACTGGGGTGACCTTGTTACTATTATTGTGAATGGTAATGACTGATGGGGTCCCGGCTAATTGGTTTCTTCTGAGAAATTTATCTCTAGATGCATCTTAATGATTTCTCCGGGCAATTGTTTGAAGTCTTTGTTACGAGCTCTAGTAGAGGTTTAGAGTGAGGAAGGGATATATGGATGAATGAATCGACCAAAACTTATAGGCTTCAATAAGGTCGCAGGATTTTCACAAGTTAAAATATTTTGTGAATTATACATCTAAGACTGCACATTCACACACACTTGGTCAAAGCACTTTCACGAGACACTGGAATCGTGCTGGCTAAGAAATTAGCAAAGAAACACCTCAAGATACATCACCAATCACTTCGTGAACTAAGCATATTTCCCAGGTGCTATAACTCACTTTTATCTCATATTACAACATATTCCCTACCCGGTTAATAATACATTAGTTACGAAAATAGTCATAGAACGACAATTTCAGACCATCAAAATTTTAAAAAGATACGTTCTATAACATTTTACGATCCGACTCCCACAGGTCCGATTTTGAATTCCCCCCTCCCTCTACACACTCACTATTTCAGATCCGCCCTCAATAACAAATATGATCTCCCGTGTTGACTGAAACGGCTAAATATCGAGTCGTGTTTATGGTATAGATCAAATATATCAAATATTCAAGTTAAGAACACACACACACACACACACACACACACACACACACACACACACACATATATATATATATATATATATATATATATATATATATATTGACTATTGTATAACGAACGACAGGACATTTAACGACAAAAAGGCCAATTTCCAATTGAAGAAGATACGATGTTTTCAATATATAATAATGCGCTTAAAATATTTGCAGAACGTGCTTTTGATACAATTAATAGGTTGAATACTTATTACAGCTGAGAAAAACATTTACACATACGATGATTACGAATAATCAATAATTATTGTATTAAGGCTAATAATTTTCTATTTATATGGGTGTTTTTTTTCTTTATTTAATATTATTATTGTCAATTTCTTATATAATAATTTATATATAAATTCTGTTAGCATACTTCAAATACATGTGATATGTTAACATGCATGGGACATGATAAACGGCCTTCTTCTAAAGTTACTAAAGGAAGGAAACAAATTTGAAACAATCATTTACTCGTGTATATATATATATATATATATATATATATATATATATATATATATATATATATATATATATACTGTTGAACGGACCTCGTAGTGTGTGTTATTTCTAATATGGATTAAGGGATGTCTTCTAAAAAATAGCAACGTATGATCTTAATTGGTAACGTCCTCAAACAACGTATATGCCTCAAATGAATTCCCGAACGAAGCTGGGTAACTTAGCTGGTATATTTGAACGGACCTCATTTTCGTCATCTCCTGTGTAGGATTGATTGACATTTGAGGCGATTTTTCGAAAACCGCGTCACGAGTATGACCTCAATAGCTGATTTCTCTTGGGAGAAATATGCTAAATCTTTGATCGAGAATCCTTAGTGGATATCTGTTAAGGTAAATCTGCTAATTAGGTGTTGATTTCTGTTAAGGTAAATCTGTTAATTAGGTGTTGATTTCTGTTAAGGTAAATCTGCTAATTAGGTGTTGATTTCTGTTAAGGTAAATCTGCTAATTAGGTGTTGATTTCTGTTAAGGTAAATCTGCTAATTAGGTGTTGATTTCTGTTAAGGTAAATCTGCTAATTAGGTGTTTATTTCTGTTAAGATAAATCTGCTAATTAGGTATTGATTTCTGTTAAGGTAAATCTGCTAATTAGGTGTTGATTTCTGTTAAGGTAAATCTGCTAATTAGGTGTTGATTTCTGTTAAGGTAAATCTGTTAATTGGTTGCTATTTCTGTTAAGGTAAATCTGCTGATTGGGGTGCTGATTTCTGTTAATGTAAATCTGTTAATTAGGTGCTGATTTCTGTTAACGTAAATCTGCTGATTGGGGTGCTGATTTCTCTTAACGTGAATCTGCTAATTAGGTGCTGATTTCTGTTAAGGTAAATCTTCTAATTGGTTGCTATTTCTGTTAAGGTAAATCTGTTAATTGGGGTGCTGATTTCTATTAACAAAAATCTGCTAATAGGGTGCCGAGTTCTGTTAAGGTAAATCTGCTGATTGGGGTGCTGATTTCTGTTAAGGTAAATCTGTTAATTAGGTGCTGATTTCTGTTAAGGTAAATCCTGTTAATTGTGGCTCTGATTACTGTTAAGGTAAATCTGCTAATTAGGCTCTGATTTCTGTTAAGATAAATTTGTTAGGTGCGGGAGGTGTTTGTGAGAACGGTAACTTGTTGATGGTATCGGATGAATGTTGTCGTGAAATTGCAGACATACATTGACTAGAGGCTCGGCGCCTCGCCGGAATAGAACCAGACTCGGCCACAAGGGAAACACAGGAGAGTGACGCAGCAAACCACCCAAAGGATTTCCCAATTATACAATCAACGGTGACGCATTAGTTATATACGTAGATGTATGGATATATTATAATTTATTTGCATAAATACACAACGCTGGCAAAGGGTCTAGTGATTTATTTTTAATGTGTTAGTTCTAAGTCTACCGTAACACATAACTTCAGTAAAGTCGTCACGCAGGGGCAGCGGAAACTAAGCAGATTTCACCAGTCCCGGATAACTCTGTTAATCTCATCTCACCATATATTTTCTATTTGTCAAATATGATGACTATAAATGGGTTTATAAATGGTCGACTGAAAACAATAACTAACGAATAACTCGCTTAATATTTGACTTAAGAGAAAAAATAAAAAAATAAAAAAAATATATTATTATTGTTATTTATTTGAGATGCCGCTACAATGGCGATTTATCTTTTGACATGTTTGAATATTATTTTACAAAATTAGGTAAATATTAAAATTTCACAAAGCTAAATGTTACAAATGTACAAAATAGATAGAACCAGCCGCTACAATGGCGATTCATATTTTAACAAGCTAGAATATAATTCACAAAATTAAATAAATATTAAAAAAATGTTACAGCTAACTTTTACAAATGTATAAAATAAATAGAATGGCCAAAATTAAATATAAATTGTTACTATATTTACAACATGAGGAAAGAAAACAAAATAAAAATAAAACAAATAAAAAAAAAACTAAAAGAAAAACTATAAATAGTTAAACTGGAAGAAAGCAAAACTTACTTTCCACAGTGCATGCTATATATAATTTTCATAATCGTAGATAATAGCTTTTATATTTCATCAAATAATCCATTATTTCTTAAATACTTAAAAACATCATCTATAAATTGGCAACTGTCGGCCAGTAGTTCCGATACATTT
Organism: Riptortus pedestris; assembly: GCA_019009955.1. Classification (NCBI taxonomy): domain Eukaryota; kingdom Metazoa; phylum Arthropoda; class Insecta; order Hemiptera; family Alydidae; genus Riptortus; species Riptortus pedestris. The sequence continues at coordinate 6,762,027 of CM032233.1, forward strand.
GTGGGCTATGGGTACGTTTTCACTTGTGTGCAGTCAGTCAGTATGTGTTTTACAGTCAGCGCCCTACTGCTATAGCGACATATAGGTTCATCTTGTCTGCTCATTAGATATGAATGTGTTAGTCTAGTGTGCTCTGTGCGTAGGCATGTAAGTACAATTGTAGAACATCAACTAGTTTGGTTCTATAACATTTTACGATCCGACTCATAATTACGATGATATTTTGAATTTTTAAATTCCCCCTCACTCTAAACTCCCCCCCCCCCTCCCCTCCCCATATTCCTAGTCCCATTTCAGGAGTTAAGAAATAAGATCTTTTTTAAATGAAACTATTACATATCAAGTAAGGTGTAAAACAAATAAACAAGTTTGAGTTAATAATTTAAATGCCAGGTCTAAAAAGCCCGTCACGCAGGGGCTGTGTAAACTAAGCAGATTTCCCACGTGAAGTTTTACAATAGATAAATCTACATACTTGTAACACTTAACACAACCGTGCAAATAATAAGGGAAAATCTTTCAGTCAGTTTTACTGATATTACATTTTAGCAGATTTCTCTTAGGGGAAATCAGCTATTGAGGTCGTACTCATGATGCGAGTTTCGAAAAATTTCTTCAAATGTCCATCGATCCTACCCAGGAGATGACGAAAATGAGGTCCGTTCAAAATTATATATATATATATATATATATATATATATATATATATATATATATATATATATATATATTTGCCTGTTAACGCTCTAGCGGTCGCAATTTTTGTTTGATCGTTACCAAACTCGGAATTTAATCGTTTTATGTAAAAAGGAAGATCAAGTTCGTTAATGGCTGAAATCGGACCAGTGGGAGGGGGGTTTAGAGGGGGGATTTTTGAAAATTCAAAATATCTCCGTTAATATGCGTCGGATCGAAAAATTATATAGAATAAATCTTATTGCAAATTCAATTTACTATAAATATTGTTCTATACATTTATTCTGTATCTTGAATATTAACCGAGATATTTGCATTTGTATTCTGCGTGTGGTCGCCAGTAGGCTATGTTCGGACTTTCCGCCGAGAGCTCTGGCGGCCGTTCCATAACTATTCGTCCCTCGTGAATAGGTTTAGAGGTTAGGTTAACTGTTTTTTGGGGCTAGAAACTACTGGGTTATTACGCCCTAAATAATGTTTTAGGTTTAGAGGTTTCTTACTACTACAGTTGTTATTAGGCAGATTTCTCTATTGTAAAACTTCACGTGGGAAATCTACTTAGTTTACGCAGCCCCTGCGTGACGGACTTTTAATAACTTCCACAACGGAAAGCGAGTGAATTGTCAAATCTGAAATTTCAAATTAACCTTCTGTCTTTCCAATCTAACGCATGAAGTCAAACATCAGTTTCCAGTAAACTGTATCAAAATCTTTTTCTAGATCCACAAATGCAACTACCGTTTTTGATTCATGTCTCTCCTTCTTTCCAGAATAATTCTTAGAGCTAGAATTGCTTCTCTTGTTCCTCTTCCGGATCGGAACCCAAATTGATCTTCGTTGACTTAGTGTTTAATTTTATCCATTTAACTGCTTTTAATTAGACTCAAGAATATTTTAGAGAATGTTCTGCAGTTCATTGTTCAGTGGTACAGGCCGTTCTACCTTTTTAAGGTACAACGATTGTTCGACTTGCCTGGAGTATTTCCATTTTCATAACAATTTGTGATTACATCAAACAACAATTTCTTCATTTCACCATCCAGGTTCCTAAGCAATTCAGCTGCTATCTCATCAATCCCAGTTGCGTTTTTATTTTTCAAGCTCTCAAGAGCGTGATTGAATTCCTCCAACAAAAGTCCGTCACACACGGTCTGCGTAAACTAAGCGGATTTCCCATGTGAAGATTTACAATAGAGAAATCAGCATACTGGTAACACAACGCCACCGTGAGAAAATACAAACGGCAATGAGAAATCTTTCAGTTAATTTAAATAAACTCCCAACGGAAACGGCTTCTGAATTGAAAACACACAGGCCTGCCAACCACTCAGAGCTGAACAGATAGATAGACATATTTTCCACCGGAAAGAAAAACAATTACTGATAAAACAATAACTTTATTGTAAACTATTTACTATATCTAGTACTGCAATTTATAATGAATTAGAATAATTTATATTTTAATAACTCAAATTTTAGTAGTCCAAGAACTAAAAGAAGGGGGGGGGCGGATGCACAGAACGTATTTGCATAAATCTCACAATGTAAAAGCTGAAACGACAAGAAAGGTTAGAAGGATCTTCCACCAGAGCCGAACAGTAAAGGAAAGGGCTGAACTAATACGAACAATACCCGATCATGTCCCGCACACTCAATAAAAATGCAAATATCTCGGTTAATATTCAAGATAGAGAATAAATGTATATAACAACATTTATAGTAAATTTAATTTGCAATAACATTGGTTATATACAATGTTTCGATCCGATGTATAATAACGAAGATATTTTGAATTTTCGAAAATCCCCCCTTTAAACCCCCTCCCCTCCCTCTGGTCCGATTTCAGCCATTAACGAACTTGTTACGTCTTACACAAAACTGTTAAATATCGAGTTTCGTGACGATCAAACAAAAAATGCGACCGCTAGAGCATTAACAGACATATATATATATATATATATATATATATATATATATATATATATATATATATATATATATAATTGTGTTGATGTTTTCGACCAGGTTATGTTTATATATGGTGTTGTTATTCTTTTTGGAGTTTTGATCAATGTTGGTGAAATAAATCTTAGTTTATGCCGATATTTCCAGAATCTTTATTTTCTCTTCTTCACGGCAAGACTAAAGATACCTACAAACTATTACACATGGTTATTGCACTAGGACTAGGGTTATAGTAGGGAAATATATATATAATTTGAACGGGCCTCATCGGAAATCGCGTCATGAGTACGACCACAATAGCTGATATCCCTTAAGGGAAATCTGCTAAAATGGTAGGGCCTAACTTACGCTCATCTAAATATGATAATTTCTCTAGTACTTCGTCGATGGACATTGGGGATGCTTTCGAAAATCGCGTCTTGAGTACAACATCAATAGCTGGTTCCCGTTAAGTTGTAATTCACTGGGAACCATCGAAAGAGAAGGAAGTGACGAGGAGTCTGGAGTATCGAGTAGATATTGCTGACACTCCAATAATCCTACCTGCCTCCACACCTGTCCTCCTTTAGCCAGTCAGCCTAATTGCAAAGATGGAACCCGATACTCTTATTGGGACGAATCGTCGGGAAGGGGAGGACTTTCTCACGGGCTACCACGCAGCTAGTCAGGCAAGGAGACCATTCTTAATGAGTCATTCAGCATTTCTTCAGAAATCCCGGTTTAATTAACATATCTACTGCCTGATTCTTCAAATGCTTGTTTTAGTTTTAGCAGATCTCCCTTAAAGGAAACCGGAAACCAGCTATTGAGGTTGTACTCGTGACGCGGTTTTCTGAAAATGTCACCAAAAGTCCATCGATCCTACATGGGAGATGACGAAAATGAGGTCCGTTCAAAATTACACTCACAGACACACACACACACGCACATATATATATATATATATGTTTTCGTCATTTTGGTGAAAAAATCTTAGTTTATGTCAATATTTCGAGAATATTTATTTTCTCTTCTTCAGGGCTAAAAAGAACAGGTACTACTTTTTATATATATATATATATATATATATATATATATATATATATATATATATATATATATATTGCACAGTGTTATTAGAGTGTAATATATAGTGTTTGTGTTAAATCTAATTACCAAGACTAAGATACTTAAAGCTGTTGTACATCACTGCTGTTCCATTGTTTACATTAGGAGTACTAAGTATAACCCCATGTTTGTTATAATTGGTTCCGTATAAATCGTATTACAAATGTAATGTTCTATAAATGTTGTTGTATGAATACCGACAGACGGACTTGGAATGGAAAATATAAGTTCTTCTTTACTTAAGGCCCGATTCCACTGGGGCAACATTTGTGCAACATGTAGCATGCGGCAATGACGCATCTTGCACACTGTCTTTCCATACAGGAAACACAAGGCGACAAAAAATGCCGCATGCAACAAGTTGACCGTTGTCGCCTCTCGATTACGTCATCATGCGACATGATAGATGGTGTTGAACGTTGTTGCCGCCTATCCAACAGCCCGCGGATCAGTGCAACAAAAATCAGGCAACATGACCGACTGGACCAACGAAAAAACGGTTTCGTTTATCGAAGAATATCACAATTCTCCCGAGTTGTGGAATAATAAAATACCTGAATATAAAGATGCAAACCTAAAAAAGGACAAGTTAAAAATTTATCCCTTAAATATAATTATTGTTTATTATATTATTATACATATATTATTATAATTCTAATTGTTTATTTTTATATAATTAAAATATGGTTCAGTAAAAGAAATAAAAAATAAAATCAAGTGCTTGCGGTCGGCGTTACACCGTGAGCACAAGAAACTACATCAAAAAAGTGGTTCATCTCCGTCTAAAAAGGGAAATGGTTGTACAAATTGAACTGAATATCTTGAGCATCGACAAACAGCTCTCTTCTCCAATATCGTGGCGTTTTTCTTTTCTTTTTATTATGATTAGCGATGACCAAATATGCCGCAGCCGCGATCGTTTGTAGTGACATAATGTTGCCCTTTGGTATCAAACTGGCCAACTGAGGTTGCCTGTATGGAATTGCTTTTGTTGCGTGCCGCACTCATGTGCAACAACGCGCATGCAACATTGTGGCATGCAACTTTGAATTGAATTTTGTGCCACAAGGTCGGACGACGACAATAGCTAACACTAGGGAACAAATATCATGCAACGTGTCGTTCAGTGTTGCCCCAGTCGAATCGGGCCTTAACGGAGATACTCATACATCACATTGAAGATACACACATACATAAACTCCTGAATCCCTCCCCCCTCCCCCCCCCAAGCTTCCTTTAATGGAAATATGCTAAAAGCGACTTTGCAGCTGCTGTGTTGGACACCTATCTCTTGCCTGATTGAGGTAAAAATTATTCTGGTTCATTATAAATAGCTGCACAAGACATAGTAATTCGTTTTCAATAAAATTAATATATTATATTCAGATATATTTTCGTAATTGATTTTCTTTCCTGTCAAGAATATTTCTATCTATCTTTTCAGCTCTAACAGGTTGGCAGACCTCTTTGTTTACAATTCAGACGGTATCCGTTAGGAGGAGTGAACATAATTTTAAAAGGAGGTAATTGGCCAGAACCACCTCATATTATATTTAACAAATATAATAAAGAATTTATAAAGTTTATCAAAAGTATAGATATGGATGTAGCAAAAATACATTAGAATGTGAAGTTGATTGTGAGGAATGGGAATTATACTTCAATATATTTACCTTGCATAGACTCGCAAATTAAACATCGTTGAGTTTAAGTTTAATTTCAATTGATATGCTTTTGTTCTTATTGTATTTATTTATTTACTTTTCATTTCATTTGTTAATTCTGTTTGTAATTACCATACTTATTTTAATATTGTATTTTATTTTATTTCTTGAATATTTGAATAGACAGTTGATAAACAAATATTTATTGTAAAATAATGATGTATTTAAACATAATAATACATGTAATATGCCATGTGGCAATGGAACATGTATTCGAATAAATAACTCCTCACAGGGTTAAAAAAAAAAAAAAAAAAAAAAAAAAAAAAAAACCGTTAGGAGGATATTAAAATTGTGTAAAAGACTTCTCATTTCCGTTTGTTTATATTCTTTTAATACTCAAGTTGGTGATAAGTGTTACAAGTAAGTAGATCTACCTATTGTAAAACTTCATGTGGGAAATCTGCTTAGTTTACGCAGCCTCTGCGTTACGGACTTATCGTTACTTCTAGTTATGCATCTATTCTATTTCACAACCTCACTAGCTGTAGATTAGAAAAGGAAAATCAGAAGAAAAAAAAAGTCCGTCACGCAGGGGCTCCGTAAACTAAGCAGATTTCCCACGTGAAGTTTTACAATAGAGAAATTTCACGAGAGCCGAACAGTCAAAGAAACGGCCGAACTAGCTTTTGGCGGGAAAGTCACTCTAGTCCGTTAGCCTCCCAGATTTAATAAAAATGCAAATATCTCTGTTAATATTCAAGATAGAGAATGAATGTATATAGCAATATTTATAGTAAATTTAATTTGCAATAAGATTGATTCTGTACAATTCTTTCGATCCGACGTATAGTAACGAAGATATTTCGAATTTTCGAAAATCCTCCCCTCTAAACCCTCCCCCTCCCACTGGTCCGATTTCAGCCGTTAACGAACTTGATCTTTCTTTTTACATAAAACGACTAAATCTCGAGTTTGGTAACGATCAAACAAAAATTGCGACCGCTAGAGCGACAGACAAATATATATATATATATATAAAGTTTTGAACGGACCTCATTTTCATCATCTACTAGGTAGGATTGATGGACATTTAAAGAAAAATTTCGAAAATGCCGTCATGAGTACGACCTCATAGCTGAAATCTGCTAAAATAATCTTTCCCTTTCTCAAAGCTCCAATTGAATGCTATCATAACAATATCTTTGGACTACACGCTAACTACTCCAATTTCAACAGCCTTATCAAAACAACAAATAGTATCAGTAGTTGTCTGCTGCGTTCATCTAATTCCATGAATTTTATCAATTGTTGTATATTATTTCCAGAGATATACATAAATAGCTCGTCACTATATCGCGATAAGCGGTCGGGCCAAAAAAATAAACGGGAACTATTTCAGATAAGTTAAATGACTCAAGCGTTTGTCATTTTTAAACAGTCGACCAATTCTCTCCAGCAGACGGCAATTCATTAAGCACGTCTTGTCATATCTTAGCTTTAAATCATTGGAGCTCATTGGGTTATCTTTAAGCATTTAATAGCTTCTTTACTGGAAAAATTCCTCTCACAATATATTTTCTATTTCTCAGTAAACATCCGATTAGGTGAAGTGGGATCTTACAAAAGTCCGTCAGGCAGGGGCTGCGTAAACTAAGAAGATTTCCCACGATCTCATATCACCATATGCAATGAGTAGTGGGGGGAGGCGGGTTACTGAAAATTAGAAAATAAGAAAGTACGAATAACTCGCTTACCATGCATAAAGCAACAATTGTAGAAAATCAAAGGTTTAATAAGATTGGTTCCATAGCATTTTATGATCCGACACACAATAACGAAGATATTTTGAATTTTCTAATTCCCTAATCTCTAAACCACCCCTATTCCAGCTCCGATTTCAGCCAATAACGAGCAGACAAAAATTGCCACCGAAAGAGCGTTAGAACCAAAGTCGATATTTAATTATTTTATGTAAAATGAAGGAGCAAGTTAGTTAATGCCTGAAATCGGACCAGTGTGAGGGGGGAGGGTTTAGGAGGGAGGATTTTCGAAAATTCGAACTATCTCCGTTATTAAACTCGGATTCAAAAATTGTATAGAACCAATCGTATTGCAATCACAATTTACTATAAATATTGTTAGATACATTCATGCTCTATCTTGAATATTAACCGAGATATTTGCATTTTTCGATTTTCAGCCTTCAACAAACCCCCACTTCTACTCATGTTACATAAACCATATTCTGTTATATAATAAACCACATTATTCGAAGATTAAATACTAAATATTGTTTTCCAGAGACCTTCCTTTATTATACGATTTATACATGTAAATATATATTCTGGTGACCCCCCCCCCCGTCATAAGTTCTTGGAGTACTAAAATTTGATTTATGTAGGATGAAAAAATTGATGGCTACGCTTCCACTATAATAATTTATTGTAACGGCAAAGCTTCGATAAAATAATAGTTACAATCGTAACTATTGTAACTAATTGTAAATAATAGTTACAGTCGTAACTATTGTAACTAATTGTAAATAATAGTTACAGTCGTAACTATTGTAACTAGTTGTAAATAATAGTTACAGTCGTAACTATTGTAACTAGTTGTAAATAATAGTTACAGTCGTAACTATTGTAACTAGTTGTAAATAATAGTTACAGTCGTAACTATTGTAACTAATTGTAAATAATAGTTACAATCGTAACTATTGCAACTAATTGTAAATAATAGTTACAATCGTAACTATTGCAACTAATTGTAAATAATAGTTACAATCGTAACTATTGCAACTAATTGTAAATAATAGTTACAATCGTAACTATTGTAACTAATTGTAACTAATAGTTACAATCGTAACTATTGTAACTAATTGTAAATAATAGTTACAATCGTAACTATTGTAACTAATTGTAAATAATAGTTACAATCGTAACTATTGTAACTATTATTTTGTGTGTCAACAGGGCACTGACGATGATGCACAGCATCGAAAGGGCTTTGCCGTTACAATACATTATTATAGTGGAAGCATAGCCAACAATTTTTTCATCCTACCTACATTAGAAATCACTTCCACCTGCCAGAATACCAACTCAGAATAAAATTTGATTGATTGAGATAAAAATTATTCTGATTTATTACAAATACAGTACTACATATAGTATATAGTTTATTAGTATATTATATTCTGATATAATTCAGCAATTGTTTTTCTTTCTGGTGAGAGGTTAGTAGACCTGTTAGTTTACATTTGAGACGCTTCTCGCCGGGTAATTAATGAAATTTGCTGAAAGATTTCTTATTACCGTTTGTATTTATTCACTTAATATTCATGGTGGTGTTGTGTTACCGGTATGTAGATTTATCTATTGTTAATGTCCACGAGGGGAATCTGCTTAGTTTGCGCAACCCCTGCATGATGGACTTTTTAAACAATTAATTAGATGAAATCAAGTGCAACCCCCACATATATTTTAAAAACATAAATCCCTCTAAACATATCTTTTAATATTGAAAGTATCGATAAATATTGACTGGCTAATGAATTTGCAACAAACTGTGTTATATATACCTTCACGATCCAATTAACTCATAATAAGAGGAAAGATTTCTTATTACCTTTTGTATTTATTCACTTAATATTCGCGGTGGTTTTGTGCTAGCAGTATGTAGGTTTATCTATTATTAAACTTCACGAGGGAAATCTGCTTATTTACGCAGCCCCTGCGTGACGGACTTCTTTAATATCAGGCCTTCAGTAAACCCCACTTTTTGCCACCGCACTTGAATAATAAGCTAATATATGATGAAACATCTTATTATATAATCTTATGAGTGATTGAGATAAAAATTATTCTGGTTCATTATAAATAGCAGCAAAAAATATAGTAATTAGTTTTCAATAAAATATATATTATATTCAGATGTATTTCCATAACTGATTATTTTCATCCCTGTCAAGAATATTTTTATCTATCTCTTCAGCTCTGAGAGGTTGGCAGACCTGTTTGTTTACAATTCAGACACTACCCGTTAGGAGGATATTAAAATTGAGTGAAAGATTTCTCATTACCGTTAGTATTTATTCACTTAATACTCACGTTGGTGTTAAGCGTTACCAGTAAGTAGGTTTATCTATTGTAGAACTTCACGTGGGAAATCGCATAGTTTACCTGCGTGACGGACTTATTGTTACTTCTAGTTATGCATCTAATCTATTTCACAATCACTAGATGCATGCCCAAATAGAAAAATCAGGAAAATGTTTCCCTTTCTCAAAGCTCCAATTTAACGAGGATCTATTTTATACATTCCAGCGACAGGCTGTTCATATCTTCATTTCTAGGACGATTATATCCATATCTGTTGTCCCCTATCAACTTCTGCCTCAGCCATTTCAGCTCTGGGCTAGAGAGCTTCTAGCAATGAGCAGATATTAAAATATAAAGTTCGGCACGCAGGGCCTAAACCATTTTCCCAACAAGTGGTTGACCTATTGGTGAACTCATCTCATCAAATATACTCTACAATACTATTGCAAATTTAATTTAATATAAATATTGTTATATACGTTTATTTTTTAGTTTTGATCCTTCAAGAAACCCCCACTTCTACTCATGTCATATTAACAATACGCTTTTGTACTATGAACCACTTCATTACATGGTTAAATACCAAATATTGTTTCCGTTGAACTTTTACCTTATATATAAATGCGATATATATGCAAATACGTTCTGTTGCCCCCCCCCTTTTTGTTCTTGGATCACTAAAATTTGAGTGATTGAGATAAAACTGATTCTGACAAATTACAGGACTTGGTTTAGTAAATTATTTTCAATGAAATTAATATGTTATATTCAGATATATTTCATTGTTTGTCTTTCCGGTCTATCTATTCAGCGCTACGAGGTTGGTTGGCCTGATTGTTTGAAATTCAGCCACTTTCCGTTGTAGAGATTAGTAGCTTGTTTGTAAAGTGACTGAAAGATTTCCCATTACCGTTTCTATTTATTCACTTGACATTCAAGGTAGTGTTGCCTGTATGTATATTTATCTATTGTAAACCTTCGCTTGGAAATCTGCTTTGTTTACGCAGCCCCTGCGAGACGGACTTTTTTAGTCTCCTGGGTAGGATCGATATACATTCGAAAACATTTTTCGAAAAGTGCACCATGGGTACAAGCTCAATAACTAATTTGCCTTAGGGGGTTTCACAGCCCTTGCGTGATGGAGTTATATTAATTCAAAGCAATGCTCCAGGTTATAATCATAATGGTGTAGGTAGCTGAGAGAAGAGGTGAGCTTCAATGGCATCTACACGTTAGACGTCAATCCCACTCAAGGATACAGGAAAGAGTTTACTCCGCAATTCGAACAGTAGTTGTAGGTTCCCTTCCCTTCACAATATACAGCCACGGGATATTTAATTGAACTATTTTCAGCAGCTTCTCTCAGTTCAGCTGTTGATTTGTTCAGGCATAAAACGATTTCCAAAATTACTTCATCGGTCTATTCATCGTACCATCAAGATGACAAAAAGTCCATCACGCAGGGGCTGCGTAAGCTTAACAGATTCCCTCATGAAATTCAGTAATAGATAATTCTGCAAACTGGCAACACAACACCACGGTGAATATTAAGTGTATAATACAAACGGTAATAGGAAATATTTCCCCTGAAGTCTAAACATACAGGTCTGCCAGCCTCACACCGGAAAGAAAAACAATGTTATTCTGATATATTTCAGTAATTGTTTTTTTGATTTCATTTCAGACGCTTCCCGTCGGGCGGGGAAAGATTTCTAATTACCAGAACATATTTGCATTTATATCGTATAATAAAGGTCTCTTGAAAACGCAATTCGAGCCTAAATACCATATATTGCTATCAAGAGACCTTTATTATACGAAATACTTGCAAATATGTTATGGCGGCCCCTCCCTCTCGATCTTAAGTTCTTGGACTACTAAAATTTGATTGTTTGAGATAAAAATTATTCTGGTTTATTATAAACTACAGTACAATATACAGTAAATAGTTTTCAATAATACTAATATGTTATATTCTGTTATTTCAGTAATGGTTTTTCTTTCCGGTAAGAGGTTGGCAGATCTTTTTGTTTACATTTCAGATACTTCCCGACGGTAGGTTATTTATTCACTTAATACAGACGGTGCCGTTGTTTTACAAATATGTAGATTTATCTATTGTTAAACTTCACGTTGGAAATCTGCTTAGTTTACGCAGCCCCTGCGTGATTGACTTTAATTATTCTGCCTTCATTAAGAGAGAGAATATGTTGTTAAATGCGATCATAAATGCGTTATACCATCACGTTGGAAAATCTGCATAGTTTATTTTTTTAAGTGGCCAATGAAGATGAAGTGATTTGGTTAAGGTCTAGGGGTAGATGATAGGGAAGTGAGAGATTGCAGCCCCATTGCACCAGGGTCAGGCCAACAATGCTGTCTGCATTGATAAGCCGGACGAGCGAATTCATTCAACGAGCCAATTCATCCCCCTACCTGCTATCCATATATATCTTTGGCTCAAAATTACTTCCCATAGATTATTTTTGGATATTTCTGCAGGCTTATTTTTAATTATTAAACCGGGTTTACGTTTTGTTATAGGATTTGAATCTATATTAGAGGATTTTTCAATTATGCTATGGATTTCTAACATGTGATTTTTATTTTCAGTTTCTACTATTAAATAGCCTTTTTTTTTTTTTTGGTCTTTTTAATAATTTTATTTTAGTTTAGGTGTTGGTTTAACGTTACAGATTTTCGATTTATCAGGTTGAGAGTATGTTCGTTTGTCACTGTCCTTAAAATGGTTTTCACCATTTTTCTTGGATATATCTTGATTTTTCATTTCAATTGATTGTTGTATCTCTTGAATTGCTTCAAATAAATTGTTTTTTAAGTCTTTCCTTAGAGTAGAAAATTCTCTGAGGGGTATAAGAACATTAACTGCTTTTTCACACAACTCAACACTGTCAGCCGTCTTGGACATATGATATATATATATATATATATATATATATATATATATATATATATATATATATATATATATATATATATATATAAAACTTCGAAAGGGTCTCATTTCCGTCATCTTCTAGGTAGGATCGATGGACATTTGATGACAAATATATATATATATACGTGTATATATGCCAGGCAACGCTCTAGCGATCGTAATTATTGATTTATCGTCACTAAAGTTGATATTTAAAAGTTTTACGTTAACTTTAACGGTTGAAATGAGACAAAATTCTACATATCCCGTTATTATTCGTTGAACTCAAAAATCGTGTAGACCCATTATTATTTAAAATTTTATTATTATTATTCATTATTATTTATTAACAGAGATATTGGCATATTTTAAGTTTTAGTCCTCAGTAAACGTCCTCATTTGCCATCGCACGTTAAACATATGCCAATATATCATGAAAAGTCATAGAAATATCAAGTTCGATAACGGCTGGAATCGGACCAGTTTGAGGGGGTGAATTTCGAAAATTCGAAATATCTCCGTTATTAAATGTCGGATCGAAAATATTGTATTAAATAATCTTATTGAAACGTAAAATACCTTCAAACGTTGTTATATACATATTTTCGCCATTATGAATATTAACCGAAATATTTAGATTTCTTAGTTTTCAGCCTTAAGTAATTCCCTACCCTTACTCCTGTGATATTAACCATTAGCTTTTATATAATGAACCCCTTTTTTGGCAGATTTCCCTTAAGAGAAATCAGTTATTGAGGTCGTACTCATAACGCGATTTTCGAAATTTTTCTTCAATTGTCCATCGATCCTACGGAGTTGACGAAAATGAGGTCCGTTCAAAACTATATATATATATATATATATATATATATATATATATACATATTTGTCTGTTACTGCTCTAGTGGTCGCAATTATTGTTTAACCGTTACCAAACTCGATATTTAGTCCTTTTATGAAAAAGAAAGATCAAGTTCGTTAACGGCTGAAATCGGACCAGTGGGAGGGTTGGTTTAGAGGGGAGGAATTTCGAAATATCTCTGTTAATATACGTCGGGTCGAACAATTAAATAGAACCCATCTTATTGAGAATTAAGTTTACTATAAATTATGTTATTGGGAGAGAGAAAAATACTTCTAATTCTTCACAAGTTTTGTTATATACGGGTACATTTATTATCTATCCTGAATATTAACCGAGGTATTTGCAATTTTCAATACAATAAGCTGTTATTTCATGTATCATTTTATTACAAGGATAAATATCAAATATTGTTTTCATTAAACTTTTACTTTCTGAGATATATGCAAATAGGATCTGTTGACCCCCCCCCTCCCCCCCTCACTTCGTTTTTTCTCGGATTACAAAAATTTGAGTGATTGAGATAAAACTGATTCTGATTTATTCACTTAACAATTTTATCTATTGTAAACCTTCTGATGACAAATCTGCTTAGTTTACGCAGCCCCTGCATGAGGGGCTTTTTCTTATTTGTGTCGTCTTTTGAAGATTTAAGAAACCGCCTGTTAGTCAATCGTGTCAGAATAGGGATTTGTACCGGAATGAAATGCATAGCTATTCACCGAGTTGGAATCTACTTTCGAAGGAGTATTTCAAGTAAGTTTTAGAACTTTATTCCGATTAGTCATCACTCTTTCGCAAAAAAATATTACCTCATTTTCTGGGTCAAATTGCGTTATAAGAGTGACTAATAGAGGCCAACCATCAAAGGAATCATTTAAATCCGGAAAGGCGTATACATTTATGTACTTCTTCAAAAATATTAAAATAAAAATTGAATAATTATTGTGAACCCTAAAGCTTAAAAAATTACAAAGACCCTTCCCTGCCCCCTCCCACGCACACACACTCGCACGCACCCACGCTCGCGCGCGCGCACACACACACACACACACACACTATATATATATATATAGAGAGAGAGAGAGAGAGAGATATTTATATATTTGTCAGCTAACGCTCTAGCGGTCGTAATTTTTGTTTGATCGTCACCAAACTGGGCATTTAGCCGTTTTATGTAAATATAAAGATCAAGTTCGTTAATGGCGTAGATATTTATTTATTAGTTATTTTATTTTATTAAAAATATTACAGTCTGCATTTATTGCATTTTGTAATGTGATATGTACAATGCAAACGTCTTACATCACTCTCGACAGAAGCTACACCCCTTCACCACAATGAGAGGAGCAGCCTCTCCCTGCCTGACAAGGAAGTCAAGAGCTAAGGAGGAATGGCACTCGATAAGAAAATAGCCACTGCTATCACTTCACTTTACACTTCTATAGGAGATCTCTGGGCCATTGTCTCTTGAGGCGCCGTCGAGGGGAATATGGATGAGTGGTACTGGGAAGGGCTAGGACTTCTGGATTAGGATGATTGGATAGCCTCCTGTGGAATTTCCTGAATCTTAAGGGAATTAGGTCCATTACAAATGGGATATTAAGATCTTTATGGAGGGTGTGGTTGGTGATATAATATGGAGCATCTACTATGATGCGCAGGACTTTGGATTGGAAAGTCTGGATGCGTCTGATGTTCGAAGGTTTTGCTGTAGCCCACACTTCTATTGCGTATGTCCCATATTGGTTTAAGTAGTAACTTGTATATTGTTAGTTTGTTTTCGGTAGACAAGTGAGATCTTCTATTTAGTAATCCTTAAAGTTGTCCGAATCGTCTGTTAAGTTCCTGTATTTTAATTATTGTTTGGGTCGTGCAAAATCGACTGGCGTTGAAGGAATATTATTGAAATGAACAGGAGGACAGGAACTTCGCAAGAGGGTTGATCTTTATGCGCCAAGCATTGCACCATTGAGGGGTTTAGCGGGGGAAATTTTCGAAAATTCGAAATATCCCCGTTATTATACATCGGATCGGAAAAGTGTATAGAACAAATCTTATTTTTAATTAAATGCTCTATAAATTTTGTTATATGTTTTATTTGCATGTTTTAGTTTTCGGGGCTCAGGAAACCCCACTCCTACTCATGTCATATTAAGAGCAAGGTTTTAAATCATGAAGCAGCACATTATTTGAATCATAAATACGAAATATTGTTCTCATTGAACATTTTCATTTTAAGATAAATACAAATATGTGGCGACACTTTACAAATAGTCTCAGAGATGGTAATAAAAATGTTATATACATGAAATTTGGAACATCTACTGGATAAGATCGTTGGACATCAAAATGTTTCGAAAATTTCGTCACGCGTAGAACCTCAATAGCTGATTTCCCTTTGGGTAAATCTGCCAAAAGTGTGAATAAATTGGAGTGAGAACGCTCCCGCTGTGAGTGTTCCTAAAGACAAGGACGAAGGATGAGCTGGCTACCCCACTCATTACATTTCATTATTTCAGGAGGAAGGCTACATCAACTAATTTACATCAACTATCTAGGCTATCAGCCGATTAGTTCCGCTTGATTCAGGATGTAAAATCTGCCTGCAGGTTCTTACACTACCTATCATAGGTAGGAAAAACCGAAATATACCGAAATAAGTAACCGGAAATCAGCTATTGAGGTTGTACTCATGACCCATGATTTTGGAAACGTCCGAGGGGACGTTTGAGGAAATGTCCATCGATTCTACCTACTAGATGACGAAAATGAGGTCCGTTCAAAATGACATATATATATATATATATATATATATATATATATATATATATATATATATATATATACACTCCCCGACAAAATTATAGGCCACCTCAATTTTTCTGTTAAAAATTAATTTCAGTTGATCAATTGTTATATAATTTAGCTTATTTTATATGATTTTGCAAGGACAAATAAAAAACAGTAAATTTTATGATATAAGTATATTTCTAATCGAAAAAACAAACAAAAACACATTGAATGACCGCGACAAAATTATAGGCCAGTTTATTTAATTTCTGTTACCTTTGTTTATTCGCCGCTTTAATAATGCGTTGAGCCACCATTTCTTTCTAAGACTTCAGCCAATCGCTTTGGGAGAGATTTAAAAAGTTTTTTTATATACTTTATACGAATAGTGGACCACTTTTCTTCGATGCAAGATTTCAGTTCTTCTACGGAGCTAAACTGTCTCCCTCGGGCATAAACTGCACGAGAAAGTTCACCCCAGCAGTTTTCAATGATGTTAAGGTCTGGTGATCGGGCTGGCCAGGGTAAAACGGGAATATTTTTGGCAGCAAAAAAATTTTTTACTATGCGAGCAGTGTGGACAGGTGAATTGTCTTGCTGAAAGATGAACCGCCCTCGAGTCAGTTCTTCTCCTCTCCCAACAATTTGCTCCCGGATGATGTCTATGTACTTTTTTGCATTTAATGTTGCCGATCAAAACACTAAATCTGCCTTTCCATAGTATCCTATCGCAGCCCAAACCATAACACCTCCTCCTCCCATTTGACGTTTACTTAAAAATAATTTTTCCTTCCGCAAATCATGAAAATAATATCGATAACCATCAGGCCCATCCAAATTAAACTTCTTTTCATCGCTGAAGATAACTTTCTTCCATCTCCTTCCCCAAGTAATGTGCTCCGAAGCAAACTCCTTTCTGTTGGCTTAGTGTGCTTTTGAAAGAGGGGGCTTTGACTTCAGTTTAAAGCGCTTTAAACGACAGGTCTTTTGCAAAAGGGTTGAACATTCCTGACGTTTGTTTGGACCCCAGCTTGTTCACAAATTTCTCTCGCTGTGGCTGAAGAGTTGGATGCATGGCGTAAAATCCTTATCTCTAAGTCCCATGGAGTAGTTGGTCTTCTTTTCTTCCTCTAGTAGTTCCGAGGCTACCAGATGATAAGATTATTAGTCCATTTACCTTTGTTCTCCCTCACCAGGTCTCCTGCCCAAGTCCATTTTTCACGTATTGATAATCCACGTTATGTCAGGAAATTTAGTTCTTCTTTAATTCACTTCCTGGATTTTTTATCTCTCTTGGTGATATATATATATATATATATATATATATATATTGTTTGATCGTTGTATGACCTTTAAACCTTTTATGAAAAACTAAATATGAAGCTCGTTAAAGGCTGAAATATGACCAGTTGGAGGGGGGGGGGTTAATCGGGGAATTTCAAAAATTCAAAATATCTCCGTTCAAATAATTGTATAGAACCAATATTATTGGAAATTGAACGTTCTACAAATGTTTTATATACATGTCTTCTCTATCTTCAGTATTAACCGGCCGTACTCTTGGTGCAATTTTCGAAATTATTCTTCAAACGTCCATCGATCCTACGTAGGAGATGGCGAAAATGAGTTGTGTGTTTGTATTTGTCTGTTACCGCTCTAGCGGTCCCAATTATTGTTCAATCGTTACCAAACTCTATATTTAGTCTGATAGAGTTCGTTAACGGCTGAAATCGGACCATGGGGAGGGTGGCGGGTTTAGAGGGGTGGAATTTCGAAAATTCGAAATATCTATGCTTCTATACGTCTGATCGAAAATTTGTATAGGAGCAATCTTATTGCAAATTAAATCTACTATAAATATTGTTATACACAGTTATTCTCTATCTTAAATATTAACCGAGACAGTTTCAGTTTTCAGCCTTTAGCAAACCCCCACTTCTACTCATGTCATATTAACAATAAGTTGTTATTTCATGAACCACTTCATTCCAAGGTTAAATACCAAATATTGTTTTTATTGAAATTTAACGTTGTGAGATACATGCAAATAAGTTCTGTTTACCCACCCCCCTTCTTGGATTACTAAAATCTGAGTGATTGAGATGGAAATTATTCTGATTCATTTCAAATTACTCCACTAGCTATAGTAAATAGTTTTCAATGAAATTAACATATTATATTCAGATATATTTCATTAATTGTTCATCTTTAGAGGTTGGTGGGCCTGTCATTTTTTTTACATTTCAGACGCTTCCCGTCCGGAAATTATTAAAATTTACTGAAAGATTTCTTATTAGCTTTTGTATTTATTCACTTAATATTCACGGTGGTGTCGTGTTACCAGTATGAAGAATTATTTATTGTTCAGGAGGGAAACCTGCTTAGTTTAAGCAGCCCCTGCGTGGCGGACTTTATTGCTTAGCCCTCCCGCGACGGAATTTTTTTTCATTAGTCGAATGGAATGTTGGAAAGACTCAGTGCCGCTCAACTCTTTCAATATTATTATTGGAAAGGCGGATGAAGGTTGAGGAAGGTAAGAATGTTCGAGGTGAGTCAGAGTGAGAAGGTGAGTCAGGGAGGACAGTTACGTCTCTTTTCACTATCGCCTAATCACCCTGATGCATTTGTAGGTGAGACCTGGCGCCGTGGCCTTGTCTCTTCATCTCACAGATATCTCAACCATTCCACGATGGGAACATTCACCTTACCGATCAGTTCCGCTTCTTATCCATGACAAAAGTCCGCCACGCAGGGGCTGCGTAAACTAAGATTAATAATAGATAAACCTACATACTGCTAGCACAACACCACTGTGAATATTAAGTGAATAAATACAAAGAGTAATAAGAAATCTTTCCCCTGCCTTCGGGAAGCGTTTCAAATGTAAACAAAAAGGTCTGCCAACCGCTCAGCGGAAAGATAAACAGTAACTGAAACATATCAGAATATAACATATTCATATTATTGAAAACTATGAACTAACCTAGTACTTCAATTTATAATGGATCAGAATATTTTTTATCTCAATCAATCAAATTTTAGTAGTCCAAGAATTTAAGACGGAGACGGGAGGGGGGGGGGGGGGGGGGCACAAGAACATAGTTGCATCTTTCTCGTATAATAAAGGTTTCTGGAAAACAATATTTGGTATTTAACCTTCGAATGATGTGGTTTATTATATAACAAAGTATTGTTTATGTAACATTCAAGATAGAGCATAAATGTATATACAAATATTTATAGTACAGTTTAATTGCAATAAGATTGATACTATTCATTTTCATTCATCCGACGTATATCAACGGATTTTTCGAAAATCCTTCCCTCTAACCCCCCCCCCCCATCCCACTGGTCCGATTTCAGCCATTAACGAACTTGATATTTCTTTTTACCATTTTATTTAAATACCAAGTTTGGTAACGATCTAATAAACATTGCGACTGCTAGAGCGGTGACAGGCATATATATATATATATATATATATATATATATATATATATATATATATATATACAATCTTGAACGGACCTCATTTTCGTCATTTCCTGGGTTGGATCGATGAACATTTGAAGAAATAATTCAGAAATCGCGTCATGAGTACGACCAGAATAGCTGATTTCCCTTAAGGGGAATCTGCTAAAAAAAGAATTGATGATGAGTATAGTTGGTGAATGATGAATAGGAAATGAATGGCTGAGAATGGTACCTTTGCTAATGATTGTCGTAATTTCCTCCTTCAGGCTAAACATATACATACATGTGCAAAAAAAAAGTCCGTCACGCAAGGGCAACGTAAACTAAGCAGATTACCCACGTGAATTTTTACAATAGAGAAATTTCACGAGAGTCGACCCAGTGAAGGAAACGGACGAACTAGCTTTTGGCGGGAAAGTAACTCTCGTCCGTTAGGCGCCCCGATTTAATAAAAATGCAAATATCCCGGTTAATATTCAAGATACAGAAAAAATGTTTATGACAATATTTATAGTAAATTTAATTTTCAATAAGATTGGTTCTGTACAATTTTTCGATCCGACGTATAGTAACGGATCCTCCCCTCTAAACCCCCCCCCCCCTCCCACTGGTCCGATTTCAGCCGTTAACGAACTTGATCTTTCTTTTTACATAAAACGACTAAATATCGAGTTTGGTAACGATTAAACAAAAATTGCGACCGCTAGAGCGGTAACAGACAAATATATATATATACAGTTTTGAACGGACCTCATTTTCGTCATCTACTAGGTAGGATCGATGGACATTTGAAGAAAAATTTCGAAAATTCCGTCATGAGTACAACCTCAATAGCTGATTTCCCGTAAGGGAAATCTGCTAAAAGCATCCAATAAAATTAATGCATATAATTTGAAATCTTGTTGCACACCACAGACTTAATTTGTATGTTAAATTGTTTTCGAATAATATTTGAATTTTGTGTAGGTATGAGAATATGTTGTTAATGTTGTTGGGCTGGCTTCCGTCAAAAGTTCGTGTAAGCCGTAGGGGAAGTCCTGGTGTTGTAGTTTTCGGCATTCTGTCAGTAAATGTCTTATTGTCAAGGGAATGTTACAAGTTGAGCAAGTAGGTCTGTCAGTCTTTGTCAATAAGTATGAGTGAGTTAATTTGGTGTGGCCGATTCCAAGACTGCTTCTTCTCTCCTAGAATTTCTGAAACTTGATGGCCACATGCGAATAGTGTTCTTAATAGTTGGTAGTTTGTTGTCACTTAGTCCAGTCGGTTTGCCATGCATCTAAGATGAGGCGTTTTGTTAGTCATGATCTGTCTTCATGTAATACGTCTTTAAAATGTTGGAGTCATTTTTTTCTTGGCTCAAATATTAAGCGAAGATTGTTGTAGTTTTTCCTTGTGACATAGATGTTGAGAGGTTAGGAGGTGAGAAGTGAGAGGAGGGAGTTTAGTAGCACCTCCCGGTGACTAATTGAAGGCAGGATGTGGTCAGTAAGCATTGCAAACTGGGCACATCCGCCATTACACACCCCACCCACCCCAGCCATAGAAAATACACTTACACTCAAATGCCCTTCCACTTTCTTAAGATAAATATATTAAAAATTATAAGTATTTTTTTGCGCACTTAGTGCCTTCCACAATTAAACGAATTTTATGCCTGAACGTTTCTGAGAATTATACATTTAAATCTACACATACGCATAAACTGGATAAAAGCCCATTCAGGAAATATTGGAAACGAATAAGCTGACACGTTAGCAAAGGAAGCAGCTCAAGATATAAAAATAATCCCAGAATTCTCTCTCTTACCACTCTCATATATTAAAAAAGACTTACGTACCGACATGTAACAAATCATATAGCTTACATCAATACATATCAAATATAACTCACAACAACCACAACACAATTAAGAGTCACCATCGCAAATGCACACAATTTCTAACGGGACATGGACAGACAGGACATTATTTAACAAGATTTAAAATTCAAAACAATGACAAATGTACTTGCGACGCACAGACAACACAAACGTTTTTACATATACTTTCTGACTGTTCAACATTTAATCAAAATAGATCAAATTTAATAATGAACATAATTTTAAAAGGAGGTAATTGGCCAGAACCACCTCATATTATATTTAATAAAGAACTTATAAAGTTTATCAAAAGTATAGATATGGATGTAGCAAAAATACATTAGAATGTAAAGTTGATTGTGAGGAATGGGAATTATAATTCAATATATTTACCTTACATAGACTCGCAAATTAAACATCGGTTGAGTTTAACTTTAATTGATTTGTTTATTTATTTATTCATTTTTTTTCCATTTCATTTATTAATTTTATTTGTAATTATCTTACTTACGAGTATTTTAATATGTTATTATTATTGTTATTTTTTTATATATTATATTTGATTAGATGGTTGATCATCAAATCAACTTTACATACGTTTATATATTGTAAAATAAAAATGTATTTAAACATAATCATACATGTAATAAGCCATGTGGCAATGGAACATGTATTCAAATATTAACTCCTCATATGGTTACTACAAGGAGAAAAAAAAATGCCTGAACATACACGCGAATCTAAAACTTTCATGGGCAAGGTTAAAAAGTTAGTAGTTGCTGCGTAAACTAGTAAACTCAAAACGTAATTTGATGAAATTGAAATATATTCCCTAGATTCTAGGCAGCTCAGAAAAACTGCTATTTACACAGCCAACTACTATTGCAAATTGAACGTTCTATAAATGTTCTTATATACATGTCTTCTCTATCTTCACTATTAACCGGTCGTACTCTTGGCGCGATTTTCGAAATTATTCTTCAAACGTCCATCGATCCTACGTAGGAGATGGCGAAAAGGAGACGATTCATATTAACTAGTAAACACAAAACGTAATTTGATGGAATTGAAATATAATTCCTAGATTCTAGGCAGCTCAGAAAAACCGCTATTTACACAGCTCCTCCCCACGGACTTATTTATAGTAGATATTCCTTCTGGTTAATCTGCTGTTGAGGTTGTATTCATTGCGTGATTTTCGAAAAAATTCTTCAAATGCCCATCGATCATACCCCAGATATGGCAAAAATGAGGTCCGTTAAAAATTATATATATATATATATATATATATATATATATATATATAATTTATTTCCTGGATGAAGTAACCCTTGAGAGAGGGAGTTTATTTCCTACACGTCCCTTACAATATAGTACATTACATGTTTTTTTTTGTTTTTTTTAAATATTTATTCGTTTATTTGCAACAACATATATACATATTACAAGCAAATGATGTGAATGATATAACAATTGGCTTCATTATTCACTTGAGGTGGGAAGTTGTCCATTGACAATACCCACATTGGAGGGAACATTGGCTGGTACTACATGGAGTTATTCTGAGCACTACACAAGGAGATCTCTTGGCCACTTACGCTTCAGTCGTCGTCTAGGGTTTTCTGGAATATGGGTAGATGAAAGTGATTCGACTAGAGGATTAGGATGTGCGGGAAGGAGAGAGTGGAATTTCTGATATCGGGATTTGGCAAGGCTATGGACAAAAGGAATGTTGAGGTCGGTATGGAGAGTTAAATTGGATACGTAAAATGGGGAATCTGTAATTTTGCGGAGTATTCTGGATTGGAGGGTTTGGATTTTGTAGGAATTTGAAGGTTTAGTGGACCCCAAAGTTCAAGTCCGTATGTCCATATTGGTCTGAGTACTGTCGTATAAATCAGTCGTTTGTTGTGTAGTGATAGTTTAGATTTGTTGTCAAGTAGTCTTAGTAGAAGTCTGTACCGTCGGTTCACTTCTTGTCGTTTTATTGTGATGTGAGGTTTCCACATTACATGTATTTGTAGATTAATAAGAAATGTTAAACAATATATACAATTTTTTTTAGAAAGATATAAATATAAATAATTAATCATAACTCTAATATATAAATTAAAACCTTATTGAACAGAACATTAAATGATGAAAAATAAAATGGAATTTTTAAAATAGAATACTATCAATTTACCCATAATAGCTATTCCAATAACGTATTTTTCGGTATAATACTTCTGCAATTTTCCTCAGTGCTTTATTGCACTTGTAGAACAAAATTCCATCCTCAACAGGCCTTCGGTTTGTTATTTGCATTACTGTTTCTTTTAAAAGGCACCTTTCGTTTGAAAGCCGTGTACAGTCATGTAATAGATAGGTGTGTGTCTGTTCAGTATTAAGTCGCATGGGCATAATGGGTTATTAGTCATTTTGAATCTGGTAAGGTACACTTTATTTGAGCCACGTCCGGTGAGTAAATGTGTTGTGTAAAAGTCAGTAGGTGTATCTTTAATGTTCAAATATGCTGCAATATCGGGAATGAAAGTCTTTTAATGTTGTCCCTTGTTTGACACTGCCCAATGATGTTGCCATTTCATTATGATGTCTGCGTGTAGTCAATGTTTAATATATATATATATATATATATATATATATATTATATATATATATATATATGTCAGTTAATGACCTCAGAGATAGTTATCAATCTCAATATATAAGCGTTTAATATAAAATTAAAGATCTAGTTCGTTAACCGTTGAAATCGGGCTAGGGGAAGAATGGGTTTAGTGTAGGAATTTCGACAATTCGAAATATTTCCGTTATTATACGTCGGGTCGAAAAATGCAATTGGATTAACCTTATCGCAAATTGAATGCCCTATAAATGTTGTAATATATGTCTTTCCACTACCTCGATTATTAATCGAGATATTTGCTTTTTTTTTTTGCTCAGAGAAAACCGCCACTCCTACTCATGTAATATTAACAGTAAGATGCTATATTATGAATCGCATTGTGCCAAGCTTAAGTATCAACTATTCTCTTCATTGAGCTTATGCTACGTGAGTGTGCTAATAAGACAAACCAGGTTAGTCTTAGTAAACTAAGTAGATCTGCTGGCATGACAAACTTCTGACATTATCTCACCAATTTATTTCTACGTAAAATAACGGAAATATTATAAATTTCCAAATTCCCCAACCCTCTCTCTAAACCCCACCTATTCCGGTCCGATTTCTGCCATCAAATATTACGGTCTTTAGTGTTGAATAAAACAGTCACATATCGAGTATGCTATAGAACACCTTTGACATGTTGCGGGCCAAACTTTAGTGTGCAAATACGTTCGCGGGCCGCTTTTAAAAGTAGTGCATTTTAAAGTAGTGTTCATAATTTTTGACGATAGATATCAGACATGAAATTATACGACAATGTAATTGTAATACAATTTATTAAAATAGCAAAATGAAATGAAAAGAAAATAGGTACAACATTACAATTAAATCGTAAAATTTTCAATTATTGCAAACAACGAAAGTTAAATAGCGACACCGAAATCAATGAGACACTTGAGCTCGAATTTGGGAAACTAATCCATCGATGTTTGAATCAATTCCTCTGATACAAAGAATTTTCCAAATTATCGTCAGTCAGCCTTGCACGATGTTTTGATTTATTAACTTTCATTGAAAATAACTGTTGGCATTTATAAGTACTGCCAAACGCACAAATCTCTCCTCATCTGCCTCATTTGGAGTAAGTAGTGTTATATTTTTGTTTAATTGGATTTTTGCAAATGTCTCGCGGGCCGGATCAAATCTTAGAGAGGGCCGGTTCTTGCCCACATATGGTATAGAACAAATAAATAATTTCATTCAGTACTTTCTTGTTTTCATCTTTCAGTACTGAAAAAAATGTTGAAAATTTTCCTTATACTGTCGATAATTGGTGCCTTTACCCTCCCCCTCCTTCTACACATCGGGTTTTCACATAGAAAAAGGGAGAATGTGGTGAGACGAGATCAAAAGTTTGTTATACCTACACACGGGAAATCTGCTTAGTTTATGCACCCCCTGCGTGACGGACTTTTCATAATTTAACCCGCCCTGGCTTATTCGCTCCCTACTAAATTATTTCTAGATGAACAGTAATATAATTCAATAATTCTAATTTAGCAGTAATTATCGTGGTGCAGAAGAATGAAGACCAGTTCTTAGAGATTATAAACACCCTTAAATAATAATAACAATAGTCATAACCGTTGCATCATAACGGACTCGATATTCCCGATCATAGCAACTCAGGCCATCTTATTGATATTCCTCTGTCCAACAAAGAAAATAGTAGAAAATATAATTCTCTCGCAGTTCTTGTTGGTCCATCAACATGCTACACCTAGAAATTGTTCCCGGGAATCCTAATTTCACGAACGATGGAATAACCAGGGCCAAACGACATGCCGTGCTGTCCCCTTGCATTCTACATAAGACCAACCAAATATACATAATCTCTATGGTGGGAGCTTGAATTCTTATTCTATTTAACTAACGTAATTATTATTTATTTACTATTACCTTTATTTCAGAAATGGCACACTTTATTGAAAAATGCGGCCACATGACAGTTGTGGCCAAAATATTATCTTTCAGACAAATCTACGACGATTCAGACGAATGGATTCTGAAAAAAATAGTATATAGATGGAAATAACGCAAACGTATTCTTGAATGTACCCAAAAAATATTTACTCCAAATAACAACAACAGAACAAAAACATTCTTAGAATTAATATATAAAAGATTTTCTGGGTTCATTCAAGAATACTTTCGCGTTATTTCGTTTTAGTACTCTTTTTTTTTTACTTCAGAATCCATTTCTTTTCCATTGACTTGTTTTAAAGATAATTTTGTTTACTACAACTTTTATGTCGCAGTACTCCTCAATAAAGTGTGCAGTTTCTGAAATTACCTCAAATGTCTGTCGAACTAGATGACGAAAATAAGGTCCTTCAAAACTATATACAGGGTGACCCAAGTTCCGGTGCCACCTCAGCCCCCTTAAAATCGCCCAATTATATTAATAAAAGCCTGAGACTTTTTGTGCTATAATTGTGACCCCTGAAAAAATTGTTCAGATCATATTTAACCTCGTAACCTTCTCCAGTACTACTCCGGCGACCGTGAATTTCCAATGGAATGTCATATATTTTATGACGAATCCTTGTAGAAAATCAAATTTTAAAACTGTTTTATATCGGTGAATTTTTCGACGCATTCTTTAGCCGTAAAATGCACAAATCTTTATTTCAGGAACGGCACATTTTATTGAAGAATGCTGCGACATAAAAGTTGTAGTCAACAAAATTATCATTAAAACAGGTCTACGGGAAAAGGAATGGATTCTTAAACCAAAGAAAAAAAATTACTGCAAAAAACATCAACATAACAGACACCGTTCTTAGAATTTATTTGTTTTAAACTATTTACGTAGTAATTATTTGTATAAGGAATACATTTTGTCACCTGCAGAGTTCAATCGAAAATTCAAAGTATCTCTCTTATTATAGTCGGATCGTAAAATGTTAAACAACTTGTCTTGTTAAACTATTGATGTTCTGAAGTTGTTGGTCTATGCATTTTTTTCATAGCTCATGTATTAAGCGAGTTATTCTTACTTACTTGTTTCTGCCATCAGAAGCCCCCCCCCTCTTTCTACTCATCGTTTTTTTGCACATATAAATAGAGAAGATATAGTGAGGCAAGATCACAAATGCGTTATACCATCACGTGCGAAATCTGCATAGTTTATGCTGCCCCTGCGTGACGGACGTTTTAAATTAAGAATTATTTTATTTAATCTTAGAATAATCGCATTTCGTCATTGGTGCGATTTAGCGACGAATCAGTTAAATTTCTATAATCAAATAATGGCTTAGAACCACCAGTATAAATGATACTGTTGTCATACCGTCGTGACTGGCTGATGATTGAGTACAGCTGGCATTGAGCTATCGATGCAAAGGCACCATCTTCAAGCCAGATCTAGAGGTAAGTAAACAGACTTGGACTAAAACGTAAACAACTACTCGTAAACAAACTAATACGTTGACAAGACGCATAAAACCTATTGACTAACGGACATCTAACTCAGTACAACTTTTTGAGGGGCTTGGAGATAGTGCCATCACATCGATAGCACAATGCCAGCTGTACTCAGTGACGACGATCTCCACCCACAGGTATGACAACAGTTTCTATAGTCACTTTATTTATATTTACCTAAGTATGCTCATTTTTGCAAATATTTCCAGTATTGTCCTACATTATAATTTCTTGAAAATGTTGTTATGTTTCAAGTAATACGCTGTCTATATACTGGCTACGGTCATGTAGTAATTCAGTCAAAGTGTATGGTAGCTCTATGTGAGTCCTTAGATAGCAGTCAGTTAGTATATGTTTTATAGAAATTCTACAATTACTGTGTTGGCAGTAGGGTTCGTCTTCTCCAGTAAGTAAGTGTGAGTCAGTCGTGAATGACCACTTCTTAACCTCGTTAAAACTACTTCTTCTCTTCTAATTAGCCTTATTGAGGAAGGTCATTCACCAAGTATATGTTTCAGTTCTCGAAGTTTGTTATCAGTTGTGGCAAACCAAGATTTCTGCCATGAATTGAGTATCATACGTCTTGACTATCATAAGATATCTTGAATATCTTGGTATTGTCGTGAGTTCCTTTTTGAGTAGCTGATTTGGCGAGTTAGTCTACTTGTGTGCTTTGTCTAATGTTTGTATGTCCGGGTAACCAGTACATAGTTATTCTTGTGTAATGTGTAACGAGATGAGTGTCTGTGAACTATATATGTTTTTTTAATGAATGTAAGAGAGTCAGTGCAAATTATGATGTCCGTGTTCGTAGTTTCAGCTACGTTGTCTATCGCAAATTTCAGGGCATCAAGCTCAGCTGTATATATGCTAGTCTCATCTGGCAGCATGCACCAGTCGGTAGAGCATTAAATTGAGAATATAAGGTGAGATGACATCAGTAGTGTGCCATCTGGCAGTGTGGGAAATCTGCTTAGTTTTCCCAGACCTGCGTGGCAGACTTTCTATTTCTGTTTTGTTTTTAAGTGGCCAATGAAGATGAAGTGATTTGGTTAAGGTCTAGGGGTAGATGATAGGGAAGTGAGAGATTGCAGCCCCATTGCACCAGGGTCAGGCCAACAATGCTGTCTGCATTGATAAGCCGGACGAGCGAATTCATTCAACGAGCCAATTCATCCCCCCACCCGCCTCTTGTATTCTCATCCTACCTATTTACAGCAGTGCACTGCCAAAATCATAGCAATGCCAACAGCAATTGCACTAAGGGGAAACCGCCAATTGAGATCAGTTCTCCTGATGGGAGCACATTTATTTGGGGACGCTTAACCTAAGATCAATTCTGATTTAGAACCGAAACAGGAACAAGATATGCTGTTCTAGGACTAGACAAATAGAGACATGACTCACAGGACTTAGATTTAGAAAAAGCTTTTGATACCGTTAACTGGAAAACTGATGTATAACATCATGAGTAAAATAGGAGTTAGTATTCTGGCAGGAGGAAGTGACTTCTAATGTAGGTAGATAAAAGAAATGGCTACGCTTCCACAATTTATTAAAACGACAGAGCGCTTTCGATGCAGTGCATCATCGTCAGTGCCTTGTTGACACACAAAAACAAGAATTACTTATCTCTATTAAAATATTTTAGATAACGGGTAAAATAGACAACATCGTCATATAACAATAAAATCTATCTTAAAACTAAATAACACATAAAACCGTTCACACATAAAAGTCAAAAATTCGCTTACTTAATTTTTAAAAACTTTACTTACTTGCTTAATTTTTGTTTACTAAATTTACATACTTATTTAATTTTAATAAACTTGCCTGTTGATGAATGAATGGTTTTTTGTGTTATTTAGTTCTAAGAGAGATAGTTTTTAGCAGAACCCCCTTAAGGTAATTAAAGGGTATTACTATACATCTATTAGCAGATTTCCCTTAAGGTAATTAAAGGGTATTATTACTATCATCTATTAGCAGATTTCCCTTAAGGTAATTAAAGGGTATTACTATACATCTATTAGCAGATTTCCCTTAAGGTAATTAAAGGTTATTACTATACATCTATTAGCAGATTTCCCTTAAGGTAATTAAAGGGTATTACTATACATCTATTAGCAGATTTCCCTTAAGGTAATTAAAGGGTATTACTATACATCTATTAGCAGATTTCCCTTAAGGTAATTAAAGGGTATTACTATACATCTATTAGCAGATTTCCCTTAAGGTAATTAAAGGTTATTACTATACATCTATTAGCAGATTTCCCTTAAGGTAATTAAAGGGTATTACTATTCATCTATTAGCAGATTTCCCTTAAGGTAATTAAAGGGTATTACTATACATCTATTAGCAGATTTCCCTTAAGGTAATTAAAGGGTATTACTATACATCTATTAGCAGATTTCCCTTAAGGTAATTAAAGGGTATTACTATACATCTATTAGCAGATTTCCCTTAAGGTAATTAAAGGGTATTACTATACATCTATTAGCAGATTTCCCTTAAGGTAATTAAAGGGTATTACTATACATCTATTAGCAGATTTCCCTTAAGGTAATTAAAGGGTATTACTATACATCTATTAGCAGATTTCCCTTAAGGTAATTAAAGGTTATTACTATACATCTATTAGCAGATTTCCCTTAAGGTGATTAAAGGGTATTACTATACATCTATTAGCAGATTTCCCTTAAGGTAATTAAAGGGTATTACTATACATCTATTAGCAGATTTCCCTTAAGGTAATTAAAGGGTATTACTATACATCTATTAGCAGATTTCCCTTAAGGTAATTAAAGGTTATTACTATACATCTATTAGCAGATTTCCCTTAAGGTAATTAAAGGTTATTACTATACATCTATTAGCAGATTTCCCTTAAGGTAATTAAAGGGTATTACTATGCATCTATATATATTCAGGGTGAACTGACTTTAGTGCGCAAATATTGAGAAAAAATCATTTCCAACAAAAAAGTTCATATTTGGTCTGGTCTGATTCCCAATTGTTTAGTTAGATATAGTTTTTTTATTTTAGCATATTTCCCTTAAGAGAAATCAGCTATTGACGTCGTACTCGATTTTTCATGAAACAGTTTACTTAAGGCCTAAATAGCAAATATTATTTTCCTCAAAAAGGCTAATTAGAAGAGAAGAAGTAGTTTTAACGAGGTTAAGAACTGAACATTCATGGCTGACTCACGGTTACATACTGGAGAAGACGAATCCTACTACCAACACTGTAACTGTAGACTTACTATAAAGCATATACTACCTGACTGCTATCTAAGGACTCACATAGACCTACCATAAGCTTTGACTGAATTACTATATGACCGTTGCCAGTATATAGACCGCGTATTACTTGAAACATAAAAACATTTTCAAAAAATTATAATGTAGGACAATACTGAAAATATTTGCAGAAATGAGCATACTTACGTAAATATAACAAAGTGATTATAGGAATTTAACTGATTCATTGCTACATCGGCCCAGTCGAGAAATGCGATTATTGTAAGAATAAATAATAAATAAATTGTTTACATTGAACATTTACTTTTTGAGATAAATAAATACAAATACGTGACGCACGGGGCAAATCTGCTAAGTTAACGCAGCCCCTGCCTGGCGGACGTTTTCAAATTGGAGCTATTTTATCCCAATTTTGTTAACATCTAAAATTTGAGTAGGGGGAGGGGGTTTAGGGTAGGAATTCGAAAATTTGAAATACCACCCTTATTATAAGTCGTTTTCGTTATCGTTTATTAAGATCAAGTTCGTTAATGACTGAAATCAGACCGGTGGGAGGGGGGGGGGGTTTAGAGGGGGATTTTTGAAACTCGAAATATCTCCGTTATTATGCGTCGGTTCGAAAAATTGTATAACATCAATCTTATTGCAAATTAAATTTACTATAAATATTATTATATACATATTTTCTCTATCTTGAATATTAACCGAGATATTTGCATTTGTATTGTGTGTGTGTGGTCGGCAGGAGTCGGCTATGTTCAGGACTTTCCGCCAAGAGCTAGTGCGGCCGTTTCCATAACTGTTCGTCCCTCGTGAATAGGATTAGAGATTCCTTACTACTACTGTTATTATTAGGCAGATTGCTCTATTGTAAAACGTCACGTGGGAAATCGGCTTAGTTTACGCAACCCCTGCGTGACGGACCTTTTTTTTTACATAGAAATAGAGAATATGTTGTGAGATGAGATCAAAGTATGTTATACCATCACGTGGTAAATGCGCTTAGTTTATGCAGCCCCTGCGTGAGGGATTTTTTTTTATTTTTTATTAATATTATCGTCGAATACAAATCATTTCTTAATTTGCTAATGTTACTTTCTTTTTGTTTTAGGTGAGTCAACGTGATTCTCTCATGTTTCATACTGTAAGGAGTGGGTAAGAAACTTTATTCCTCCATGGATGAAAGTGGTGATGGTCATTTATTATCATACACCAAATAGGCATCCTTGATAAACATGGAAAGGCCGAGGGTGTGTCGGTTCTGCCTCTCCATATACGAGCAGGCAGCCACAAATGGCTCATAATCGGAAAACACTTTCAATTCCATTGTTAAAATCTTAATGCCAATTAGAAATCAGGTTGTGATTTATATAGTAAAAAAGTACGTCACGTAGGGGCTGCTTAAACTAAGCAGATTAACGATGTGCAGATATTCCTTAAGGGAAATCAGCTATTGAGGTCGTACTCATGACGCGATATTCGAAATTTTTCTTCAAAGGTCCATCGATCCTACCCAGGAGATGACGAAAATGAGGTCCGTTCAAAATTATATATATATTTGCCTGTTAACGATCTACCGGTCGCAATTTTTGTTTGATCCTTACGAAAATTGAAATTTAATCATTTTAAGTGAAATGAAAGATCAAGTTAGTTAATAACTGAAATAGGACCTGTGGGAGAGGGGGGGTTAGAAGGGAGGATTTTCGAAAATTCGAAATATCTCCGTTGTTATGAGTCGGATCGAAAGTGTCTATAGGACCAATCTTATTGCAAATTAAATGTACTATAAGTGTTGTTATATACATTTATTCTCTATTTTGAATATTAATCGAGATATTTGCATTTTTCAGTTTTCAGCCTTTAGCAAACCCCCACTTCTACTCGTGTTACATAAACAATACTCTGTTTGAAGCATAAATACCAGATGTTGTTTTCAAGAGACCTTTACTATACGTTATGCATGCAAATATGTTCTGGTGACCCCCCCCCCCTCGTCCTTGGACAACTCATAATTGATTGATTGATATAAAAATTATTCTAATTCATTATAAATTGCAGTAGTAAATAATAGTAAATAGTTTTCGATAATATTAATACGCTATATTACGATTTATTTCAGTAATCGTTTTTCCATCCAGTGAGAAGTTAGCAAACCAGTTTGATTACATTTCAGACGCTTCCCGTCCGGAAATCATTAACATTTACTGAATGATTTCTTAATACCGTTTGTATTTATCCACTTAATATTCACGGTGGTGTTGTGTTAGCAGTATGTAGGTTTAGACATTGTTAAACTTCACGAGGGAAATATGCTTAGTTTACGCAGCCCCGGCGTGACGGACTTTTTGTTTTAAATAAAGCCTTACTTCTACTCAAGGGATATTTATTAATAAATAGAGAATATGAAGTGAGACCTCATCAGTTGTGTGACATTTCAGGACTCGGGAAAAGGGTGGAACGTAATTACCCCCTTATAAATAGAATAGTCTAATTATTACGTTCCACTGTGGATCAATATTAAAATATCACAAGATTAAATAAAATAGTGCAGGACAAAAGTTTGTTTTATTCTTTATTGATACGTATTAATGTTAGGAATAGGATATCTAATTCATACGATACACTATTTATCAATATTAAGACCTAACAAGATTAAATGAAATAGTACAGAATAACGGTTTATTTTATTCTGTATTGATACGTATTAATCTTAGATATAGGATAATCTAATTCGTACGTTACACTATGGCTCAATATTAAAATATAATATATTTATCAAGATTGAATGAAATTGCCCAAAATAGAGGTTTTTTTTATTCTGTATTGTTACGTACTAATACTAGAAATAGGATATGTAATTAATACGAAACATTATGGATCAATATTAAGACCTAACCAGATTAAATGAAATAGTACAGAATAAATGTTTATTTTATTCCGTATTGCTATGTATTAATATTAGAAATAGGATATCTAATTAATACAATAAATTGTTGATCAATATTAAGACCTAACCAGATTAAATGAAATAGTACAGAATAAATGTTTATTTTATTCCGTATTGATATGTATTAATATTAGAAATAGGATATCTAATTAATACAATAAATTGTGGATCAATATTAAGACCTAACAAGACTAAATGAAATAGTACAGAATAAGGGTTTATTTTATTCTGTATTGATACGTATTAATCTTAGAATTAGGATAATCTAATTAAAATATTACATCATGGATCAATATTAAAACCTACCAATAAATGAAATAGCCCAAAAAATAGAGGTTTTTTTATTCTGTATTGATACGTACTAATACTAGAAATAGGATATGTAATTAATACGATACATTATGGATCAATATTAAGACCTAACCAGATTAAATGAAATAGTACAGAATAAATGTTTATTTTATTCGGTATTGATATGTACTAATATTAGAAATAGGATATCTAATTAATACAATAAATTGGGAACAATATTAAGACCTAACAAGATTAAATGAAATAGTACAGAATAAGGGTTTATTTTATTCTGTATTGATACGTATTAATCTTAGAATTAGGATAATCTAATTAAAATATTACATCATGGATCAATATTAAAACCTACCAACAATAAATGAAATATCCCAAAATAGAGTTGTTGTTTTTTTTCTGTATTGATACGTACTAATACTAGAAATAGGATATGTAATTCATACGTTATATTATGGATCAATATTAAGACCTAACAAGATTAAATGAAATAGTACAGAATAAAGGTTTATTTTATTCTGTATTGATACGTATTACTCTTAGAATTAGGATAATCTAATTAATACGTTACACTATCGGTCAATATTAAATGAAATTGTACAGAATAAAATTATATTTTATTCTGTATTGATACGTATTAATATTTGAAATAGGATATTCTAATTTATAAATGAAATAGCCCAAAACAGAGGGTTTTTTTATTCTCAAAAATACGCTTAGTTTACGCAGCTCCTGCTTGGCGGACGTTTCAATTCATAGCTTGTTGCTCTCTCTCTCACTCCTTTGTCTAGCCGATGCCTTTGTACTCTGCCGCTGCCCCGTGCCAGCAATATGCTCACTACTCCCATTCAACTCTATCAGAGAGCAGATGAGCAATCCGCTTCACTCACACCCACAATCTGGAATGTCAGGTCATTGAACATTTTGGATACTATTGAGGTCGTACTCGTGGGGGGATTTTCGAAAATTATCATCAAATGTCCATCGATTCTACCCAGGAGATGACGAAAATGACGTCCGTTCAAAATTATATATATATATATATATATATGTATATATATATATATATATATATATATATATATATTTATTTGTCTGTTAACGCTCTAGCTGCCACAATTTTTGTCTTATCGTTACCCAACTTGATATATAATCGTTTTATGTAAAAAGAAAGATCAAGTTCATTAATGGCTGAAATAGGACCAGGGGGTGGAGGAGGTTGAGGGTTTAGAGGGGGGAAAAAATTGAAAATTCTTTATATCTCCGTTATTATGCGTCCCATCGAAAACTTGTATATAACCAATCATATTGCAAATATAATGTTCTATAAATGTTGTTATGTACATTTTTTCACTATCTTGATTATTTACTTAGATATTTTCATTTTTTAGTTACCGGTCTTCAGTAAAGCCCCACTCCTACTCATCTCATATTTTCCATATTCTATTATGTCATGCAGCACTTTATTTGAAGCTTAAATACCAAATATTGTTCTCATTGAACTTTTAAGTTTTGAGATAAATGCAAATACGTGGTGCACTTTGGAAATCTGCTTAGTTAACGCAGCCCCTTTTCTGTTCTGTTTCTGTTTTTTATTTTTATTCATTTCTGTTGTTTTATGTGAGCAATATCGCCTCGCAGCGAACGCTCCACAATAAATAAATAATCAAAAAATAATGATAATATGAGTTAATGGCTAAAATCAGGGGGGGGGGTTATAGAGCGGAATTTTGAAAATTCAAAGTATTTCCGTTATTATGAGTCGTATCTCAAAATATTATAGAACGAATCTTGTTAAGCAATTGATGTTCTACATTGTTGCTGTTTACATTTATTTGTAAGTCAAGTATTAAGCGAGTACTAACCCCCCCCCTCCTCCTCCTAACACTTTTACC
This sequence comes from Riptortus pedestris, assembly GCA_019009955.1. Classification (NCBI taxonomy): domain Eukaryota; kingdom Metazoa; phylum Arthropoda; class Insecta; order Hemiptera; family Alydidae; genus Riptortus; species Riptortus pedestris. Next base: position 6,797,995 of record CM032233.1, read on the forward strand.
CATCGGATTTTTTAAAACTAGAAATAAAAAGAATTAGTTGTGAGATGGAATCACCAATATGTTATAACAAGAAGTGGGAAGTCTGCTTAGTTTACGCAGCCTCTCCGTGTCGGACGTTTTTCATACTATGGGAGAAATGGAGAGTATAATGTGGGATGACATCAAAAGCGAATCATTAAATCAAGTTCTTTGATCTCACAGAATCTGCTTGTCAGTCTTCATGAATTATGTTTATTGCAGTACGTGTTAAATTTTATTTAAGTAATACAATTTATGCATACCAAATTTGTAATGGAACTTATTACCTTCATCTTGGTAGAATCTGTTTAAATGTGAGAAATATTTTGAAAATTGTTAACATCTGTTCAAACTCATTAGCTAATTTCTCGTAAGGACCGTCTGCTATTTACTTCAGTAGGAAAATCCGGATAGACAATTCTCACTTCACAAGTTATCTCAATAAAAAGTCATTGTTTCTTTTCTTTTTTTTAAACTACCTAGCTTGAATTATGACTGTAAAAGCAAGCGACCTTTTGTTACCTCACTTAACAAAGAGGGCTGTGTCTTTGTCCTCAGGTTTGCATTATTTGTGAGTTGGGACTGCATGAAAAATCACTGATAGTGACAATAGCTTTTTTCAAATGACCTTGAGATTTGAGAAGGAAATTTTTAACGCTTGCAGGAAATTCAGTCTCTCTATAACAATTGTGTAAAAGTTGCACAATTGGGTTTGAATTCATTATTTTTTATATTTATATTTACCATCATAACGAAATCGTTACGAAATATTGTCCTTTGTGTAGATAGATAGATATTTTATTCTGTATTGCTATGTATTACTATTAGAACTAGAATTTCTGATTAATGCGATACATTATGGATCGATATTAAGACCTAACTAGTTTAAATGAAGTAGTATAGAATAAAGGTTTATTTTACACGGCACTGATACGTAATAATACTAGAAATAGGATATCTAATTAATACGATACATTATGGATCAATATTAAGACCTAAACAGATTAAATGAAATAGTACGGAATAAAGGTTTATTTTATTCGGTGTTGATAAGTACTAATACTAGAAATAGGATATCTAATTCATACGATACATTATGGATCAATGTTAAGACCTTAACAGATTAAATGAAATAGAACAGAATAAATGTTTATTTTATTCTTTATTGATACGTATTATTATTAGAAATAGGATAATCTAACTTATACGTTACATTATGGATCAATATTAAAACCTAGGGAGATCAAATGAAATAGTACAGAATAAAATTTTATGTTATTCTTAATTGATACGTATTAATCTTATAAATAGAATAATCTAATTATTACGTTCCACTATCGAAAATATCACAAGATTAAATGAAACAGTGCAGGATAAAAGTTCGTTTTATTCTTTCTTGATACGTATTAATCTTAGAAATAGGATATCTAATTCATACGATACACTATGTATCAATATTAAGACCTAACAAGATTAAATGAAATAGTACAGAATAACGGTTTATTTTATTCTGTATTGATACGTATTAATCTTAGAAATAGGATAATCTAATTCGTACGTTACACTATGGCTCAATATTAAAATATATCAAGATTGAATGAAATTGCCCAAAATAGAGGGTTTTTTTATTCTGTAATGATACGTACTAATACTAGAAATAGGATATGTAATTAATACGAAACATTATGGATCAATATTAAGACCTAACCAGATTAAATGAAATAGTACAGAATAAATGTTTATTTTATTCGGTATTGATATGTACTAATATTAGAAATAGGATATCTAATTTTTACAATAAATTGTGGATCAATATTAAGACTTAACAAGATTAAATGAAATAGTACAGAATAAGGGTTTATTTTATTCTGTGTTGATACGTATTACTCTTAGAAATAGGATAATTTAATTAATAAGTTACACTATCGATCAATATTAAATGAAATTGTACAGAATAAAATTATATTTTATTCTTTATTGATTGGTATTAATATTTGAAATAGAATATTCTAATTTATACGATACATTATGGATCAATATTAATACTTAATAAGATTAATTAAAATAGTACAGAATAAAGGTTTATTTTATTTTGATATGTATTAATCTCCCTGTATAAGCGTTTTATGTGAAAATAAAGATCAAGTTCGTTAATGGCTGAAATCCGACTGAGCGGCATAGAGGGCGGAAAGCTTCGAAAATTCTAAATATCTCCGTTACGAGTCGTAAAATGTAATGGAACCTATATTGTTAAACTATTGATATTCTACAATTGTTGTTCTATACATACTCAAGTTATTCGTTACTTTCTTGTATTCTGCCTTCAGTATCCACCACGCCTTCTATCCAACGGTTATTTACATATAAATAGAGAATATGTGCTCTGATTAGATCAAAAGCGTGTCATACCAGAACATGGGAAATCTGCTTAGCTTACGCAGCCTCTGTCTGCCGGACTTTTATGTTAATCGCCAAAGTCATTTGATGCTTGAATGCCTCAATGACTGGTTTTCCTTGATGAAAATTCTGAAGTATTGCCAATAAATTATTTCACATTGGTTTTAGCAGATTTCCCTTAAGGGAAATAAGCTATTGAGGTTGTTCTCATGACGGAAATATCGAAATTGTTCTTCAAATGTCCATCGATCCTATCTAGTAGATGACGAAAATGAGGCCCGTTCAAAACTGTATATATATTTGTCTGTTACCGCTCTAGCGGTCGCAATTTTTGTTTGATCGTTACCAAACTCGATATTTAGTCATTTTATGTAAAAAGAAAGATCAAGTTCGTTAACGGCTGAAATCGGACCAGTAGGAGGGGGGGGTAGTGGGGAGGAGTTTCGAAAATTTGAAATATCTCCGTTACTATATGTCGGATCGAAAAATTGTACAGGATCATTGTTATTGCAAATTAAATTTACTATAAATATTGTTATATACATTTATTCTCTATCTTGAATATTAACCGAGATATTTGCATTTTTATTAAATCTGGGCGAATGACGGGCAAGAGTGACTTCCCCGCCAAAAGCTAGTTCGGCCCTTTGCCGTAACTGTTCGGCTCTCGTATGCAGATTTGTCTATAGTATAACTTCACATGGGAAATCTGCTTAGTTTACGCAGCCCCTGCGGGACGGACTTTTAATATTCTGTGTATGAAATTTAAAGCTATGAAATGTGAAAAGATAATGTTATTATGGTGCGGTCTTTATCTGCTTACACACGGCACTCATAAATGACGTAGTCATATTGTGATTTACGATGCTTTGTTAAATAACCACATATATATGCATTTCAAAACAAGGTTGTTAGCAAAGCCAACAAAACCATTTAACAACGGCGTCAAGTTCGCTTTATCATCGCCGTATGTTTATGTTTAAATATGATAACTTTAATCTTGTTACGTATTAATCTTATAACACATGAATGATCTAATTAATGTGTTACAATATGGATTAATATTAAGATCAAACTAGATGAAATAGAATATTATTCGAAATCCTAAACCTACTTACCTTGCTTTAATTTTAGCAGATTTCCCTTAAGGGATTAAAACAGATTAAAGGCAGATCAAATGAAATAATACAGAATAAAGTTTTATTATTTTATTCTGTATTGATGCGTATTAATATTAGAAATAAATAGACAAAGTAATAAACAATTAAAACCTTTATTTGTACATGCATACATATTTCAGATCGTGATGATACAGTTTTTTTTTTTTTTTTTTTTTTTTTTTTTTAGAATAATCCTAGTACAAATTCAATTTGAAGTTGAGGTCTTTTGATCAATCTATCTATCTATATATTTGTCTGTTACCGCTCTAGCGGTCGCAATTTTTGTGTAATCATTACCAAACTCGATATTTAGTCGTTTCATGTAAAAAGAAAGATCAGCTGAAATCGGACCAGGGGGAGGGGGGGGGGTTTAGAGGAGGAGAATTTTGAAAATTCGAAATATCTCCGTTACTATAAGTCGGATAGAAAAAGTGTATTTAATCAATCTTATTGAAAATTAAATACACTATAAATGATGTTATATACATTTATTCTCTATCTTGAATATTAACCGAGATATTTGCATTATCCAGTTTTCAGCCTTCAGTAAACCCCCACTTCTACTAGTGTTACATAAATAATGCTCTGTTATATAATACAAGATATTAATTGAAGCCTAAATACCAAATATTGTTCTCATTGAACTTTTAATTTGTGAGATATATGCAAATACGTTCTGTTGACCCCCCCCCTTCTTTTGTTTTTGGATTACTAAAATTTGAGTGATTGAGATAAATCTGATTCTGATTCATTACAAATTACACCACTAGCTTTAGTAAATTGTTTTCAATAAAATTAATATGTTATATTCAAATATATTTCATGAATTGTTTGTCTTTCCGGTCTATCTATGCAGGGCTACGAGGTTGGCTTGCCTGTTTGTTTACAATTCAGCCTTGTATTGTACATTTACTGAGCATTCACGACTGAGTTACCTGTATGGATATTTATCTATTGTAAACCTTCACGTGGGAAATCTGCTTAGTTTACGCAGCCTCTGCGTGACGGACTTTTGATTTTTGGTGTGCGAAGATCTACTAATTTATTTCATGTTTAATCCTGGCGCAATAGTGTTCTTCTCCAAGTCTCTTCCATTCTCTTCTCGCTATGCAATATTAGAAATAGAATAATCTAATTAGTACGTTACTCTATGGCTCAATATTAAAATCTATCAAGATTGAATGAAATAGTACCAAATAAAGGTTTATTTTATTCTGTATTGATACGCATTAATATTAGAAATGGGATATAAATTTAAACGATACATTATGGATCAATATTAAGATCTGACCAGATTAAATGAAGTATTAAAGAATAAAGGTTTATTTTATTCTTTATTGATACGTATTAATCACAGAAATGGGATAATCTAATTAAAACGTTACACTATCTACCAATATTTAAACCTAACAAGATTAAATGAAATAGTACAGAAGAAATGTTTATTTTATTCTATAATGACACATAATAATCTTAGAAAAGGGCTAATCTGTAACGACAATCGTCGATATATTATTAATAAGTTTAGCTATATTAAATTTTCCTCTAGCATTCCTCTGGTTCTATTTCAGCCATGAACAAACTTGTTGTAATACATTACTCTATAGATCAGTATTAAGTCTTAACAAGATTAAATAGATAATAGTACAGATAAATAAAGGTTTATTTCATTTTTTATTGATACGTATTAATCATAGAATTAGGATAATTTAATTAAGTTGTTACTCTGTGGATCAGAATTAAGAAATAATTTTAAATGAAATAGTGCAGGATAGAAGTTTAATCTTTTCTATTCGTCCTTGATACTTATTAATCTTCGAACTAGGATAAACTAATTTAATTAGTACGTTACTCCATAGATCAATATTTAGACTTAACCAGATTAAATAGAAAGTAGTACGGAATAAGGGTATTATTTTATTCTCTATTGATACTTATTAATCTTAAAAATGAGCTAATCTAATCAATACGTTTCACGAGGGTTCAATATTAAGAAACACAGAATATTAAGTATTATAAAACTGGATACAATGTTATTCTATTGCATTCTATCGAGTTGCATACTAATCATAGAATGAGAAAGTTGCAATTAATGTGTAACACGTTGTTCAAGATTAATACCTGAAGATAATGAATTGAATAGTACCTCTTTTATTTTGTTATGTATTACTTTGGATTCATGTGGTAAAACTGTAATTAGATGGTTATTGTTAAATGATTTTGCTTTATGTGTGTTCGTATGTATTATTGAAGTTTCTTGATAACGTCAATACACGGTCCAGCCAGAAAACTTGGCGGAATATGACACTGACTATGGAAGTCTACGAGGACGAATTTAATAACTCTGTTATGTAATCACGATTCTACTCCACAATACGTTGTTGTTCAGTACCAATCTTTTTCTTTCCCTAAATCAGGAGGGCTATATACTTTATAGCAGATTTCCCTGAAGGGAAATCAGCTATTGAGGTCGTACTGTCCTACTCATGACGCGATTTTCGAAAAATATCCTCAAATGTCCATCGATCCTACCCACGAGGACAAAAATGAGTTCCGTTCAAAACTGTGTGTGTGTGTGTGTGTGTGTGTGTGTGTGTGTGTGTGCGCGTGTGCATGTACGTGTGCGTGTGCGTGTGCGTGCATGTATGCGTGTGTGTGTGTAGCAATTCTCACGTTTCAGTTTTTGTAGTTAGTTTTGAATTCTATCTTTTGTTTGTTCCTTTGTTGTGTTCGATTTCTGTTTTTGTGTTCCATTTCTGTTTTTCGTTTCAGATCTATTATCTGTTTCATTTTTGTTTTCTATTTCTGTTATCTGTTCCATCTCTGTTTTTGTTTTCCATTTGTGGTTTGTATTTCATTTCCGTTTTTTATGTTCAATTTATGTGTTTTTGTTTGTTTTCCATTTCTGTTTTTTGTTTTCCATTTCCGTTTTTGGTGTTCAATTTATGTGTTTTTGTTTGTTTTCCATTTCTGTTTTTTGTTTTCCATTTCCGTTTTTGGTGTTCAATTTATGTGTTTTTGTTTGTTTTCCATTTCTGTTTTTTGTTTGTTTTCCATTTCTGTTTTTTGTTTGTTTTCCATTTCTGTTTTTTGTTTGTTTTCCATTTCTGTTTTTCGTTTTCCATTTCTGTTTTTCGTTTTCCATTTCTGGTTCGTAATTCATTTCCGTTTTTTGTGTTCAATTTCTGTTTTGTGGTTTTGTTTTCGTTTAAACTATTTTTTTTAAATCTTATGCAGCTTTTTTTTTCTGAGCAACATCGACACATCTGCAATGTTCCAATAAATAAAGAAAAATAACTTTAACCATCATTATCTTTTATATTAACAAGCATATCCTTAATATTAGCAAAGGCCCAATATGATACCAGATGAAGGCTCCTTTGTCACAAAAGGCCATTCTTCTCCTCGTTATCAATTCGTCATAAATCTTGTTTATTCCTCATTCACCATTAGCTCTAATGAAAAGGTCTCTTCATTTCTGACAGTAGTAACCGATCAATGACTACGCTGTCGATTGTTTAAGTGAATTTATATAGGCCATTTTTTCACAATTATTAATCTGGTTTTATTTAACTTTCTATTAGATATATTCACATAGAGCATAATCTCAAAAATATTCTTCGCATAGTGTCGAATCTCAGTTAGGAATATGATTTGAAACTGAAATTATTTTCCAAATTCTAGGGATTTTAGAAAAACCACTAATCACATAGAACCGGCCTCACAACTTTTATGTTTTTAATTTTTTTTTAATGTTTAATTTGTCCGTTGAACAAAAACAAATGAATAAATATTCACGCCCATAAATTATTTTGATCGGTTACAACTGTCAGAAATGAAGAGACCTTTTCAATAGAGCTATTGGTGAGTGAGGAATAAACAAGATTTATGACGAATTGTTAACGAGGAGAACAATGGTCTTTTGTGACAAGAGGAGCCTTCATCTGGTACCATATTGGGCCCTTGCTAATATTAAAGATAGTGACTAAATGTAAATAGCATAGACATAAAATGTTTAAATATCGACTTTGGAAACGATCAAACAAAAATTCCGACCACTAGTGTTAAGATATATTTATATATATTTAATAGTGTTGTTGTTTTTTTCGACCAGGCTATAGCTTTTAGGTATCTTTAGTCTTACCCTGAAGAAGAGAAAATAAGTATTCTCGATGAAGTACATTGAAATGAACTAAGATTTTTTTCACCAACTGACCAAGACTCCAAAAAACAACAACACCATATATATATAACAGTGTTGTTGTTTTAGACCAGGTTTTATATATATATATATATATATATATATATATATATATATATATATATATATATATTTGAAGAGTTTTGAACGAACCTCATTTTCGTAATCTCATAAGTACGATCGTATATAATTTTACTAAAACAAATTGAGCCAGACTCTTGGCTACTTGTGTTGTAGATATCTTCTCTTTCCGGAGTGTGCCGATACTCTACCCGCCAAATCTAAACTTTATCTCCGTCATGGGAGTTCCGTCCAGATTAGTTAGAACCAAGAGCTGGATATCGTGAAGGTTCAAGGGCGGCAAGAGGCAGTTCAACATCTCCTACGCATTAGTTTCGCTTCATTCTTACCAAACACAATCACGCAGGGGCTGCTTAAACTGAGCAGATTTCCCACATCCTGGTATAGCACACTTGTGGCCTCATTCTCTATTTCTATGTATAAAAAATAAAAACCGAAGAATAAAAGGGTTGTGGGAGGGGGAGGGGGTTATTGAAGGCTCAATACAACAAAGTACAATACCTCGCTTTATACTTGAGTTACGAAAAAGTCCGTGACGCAGGGGCTGCGTAAACTAAGCAGATTACCCATGTGAAGTTATACAATAGAGAAATCTCCATACGAGAGCCGAACAGTTACGGCAAATGGCCGAACTAGCTTTTGGCGGGAAATTCAGTCATCCGTTATCGGCCCACAACTAATAAAAATGCAAATATCTCGGTTAGTATTCAAGATAGAGAATAAATGTATAGAACAATATTTATAGTAAATTTAATTTACAATAGGATTGGTTCTATACAATTGTTTGATCCGACGTATGGTAACGGAGATATTTCAAATTTTCGAAAATCCCCCCCTCCCACTGGTCCGATTTCAGCCATTAACGAACTTGATCTGTCTTTTTGCATAAAACGTTTAAATATCGAGTTTGGTAACGATCAAACAATAATTGCGACCGCTAGAGCTTTAACAGATATATATATATACTAGCTCAGATACCCGGCTTCGCTCGGGAATTCATATGAGGCTTAATGGTGATGGTATTTTTTTTGGCAAGGCTTTACTTTGCACAATATTTTGACATTTACCCGTCCCAGTGTTTAGTTTAAATACCCGTCGTTTCTGTGGATTTGTTAATAATAAAATTATTTTTATATGTAAGACTTCACTTTTCTACATATTGTCATATTTCCCGTTTTCTGTGCATTATGCATAGATTTGAATTATTAAGCACAAAATATGAACATACATTTGAATTAGTTTTTCCCGGTGAGGTACCTTGTAGTTCCAAAGAATTGTTGAGCAAATTTCACTAAAGAATAAAATAAACCACTTTGTTATGTGCATATTTGCCGAAACCCCAATAGGAGACGAAATATCACTATTTTTAATTTCAGGCCTCCCTTACAACCCCCACTCCTGCCCGTCCCTAGAAATGTTAGTATAGATTATTATAATGAAGGCGTTAGTACTAATTCACATACCGAGTTTGGTTTAATTCGGTTGAGTCTTTAGTGCCAAATAAAATTGTGGACTCCCGCTATAGTTTATAGCATACAACTCATTCATGCTTCCGTATACGGCAAAAGTGCATATAACAATAGTTACTCTAAAAAACAAAATAAACAACTTTTGTTATGTGCATATTTGCTGAAAAAGCAATAAGAAACGAAATATCACTATTTTTAATTTCAGGCCTCCACTTATAACCCCCCTCCACGTTCGAATCGAACCTAAATATTTTAATATAACTTATAATCATGTGGGAGACAGAATTTAATGCTAATTAGACATACCGAGTTTTTGTGGGTATAGTTTTGGTTCAGCGCTTAGTGCCCGCTAAAGTTTTAAACCGTATAACTCATTTATACTTAAGGTATACGACAAAAGTGTATATAAACAAAAGTTACTCCAAATAACAAAAGATAACAACTTTTGTTATGTTTAATAATTTGCGGAAAAACCAATAGGAAACGAAATATCGCTATTTTTAAATTTCAAGAAGCTTCCCTTATAAACCCCCAACGTCCTTGCCCGTCCAAAGAAATGTTGGTATGGCTTATTATAATTGAAAGGCCTCACTGCCTAATACACGTATACCGAGTTTTATTTAGTTCGGTTGAGTCTTTTTTTGGCAAATAAATATTGTTGACCTTTCCTCGCTATAAATTTTTAGCGTATAAATATCGCATTTAAAAAACTTCGGTATAACGACAAAAGTGTTATATAACAAAAGTTAACTCTAAATAACAAAATAAACAACTTTTTGTTTTGTATGTGCATATTTACCGTGAAAAACCAATAGAAATTACGAAATATCGCTATTTTTAAAATTTCAGGCTTCTTTTATAACCCCCACTTCTCGGCGTCTCAGAGACAAGTAATATAGCCTAACGTCTAAGTTGGGGTAGTAGTAATATACATACCACGTTTCATAAACTTCGGTTCAGGCGTTTTTGCGTAAACAGGTAAACAAAACAAACCAAACATACACGAAAAGAAATAAAAAACAAAAATGCAGATATGGTGTCATATGGACATTGTGACAACGAAAAGTTATTCGTGAAATTTCCGCGAAAAAAAATCAAATGTACAGACAGAGGTTACAATTTTTATATATATAATTTGTCTGTTAACGCTCTAGCGGTCACAATGTTATGTTTGATCGTTACGAAACTCGATATATTTTAAACCGTTTTATGTAAAAAGACGGACATTTGAAGTTCGTTAAATGGCTGAAATCGGAACAGAGGGGGGGGGGGTTTAGAGGGGGAATTTTCGAAAATTCAAAATATCACCGTTATTATGCATCGTATCGAAAAATTGTATAGAATCAATCTTATTGCAAATTACAAGTACTATAAATATTGTTATATACATTTATTCTCTATCTTGAATATTAACCGAGATATTTGCATTTTTATTAAGTCTGTGGTCGGCTGTTGTTTTCTTTTTTATCTGTTTCCTTTTTTTTTTTTTTTGTTTTTTTTTTTTTTTTTTTTTTTTTTAGGGTATAGGTTCGGATTACGTCGGCCACTCTTCGTCAATTTCTCGGCTCAGGTGGGTAAGGCTTCTTCTAACCTTGCCTGTCGTTTCTAACCTTACCTTGACCTTCGTTACTTTGTGAGGATTTATGCCAAATACGTTCTGTTCATCCGCCCCCCCCCCTTCTTTAAAGTTCTTGGGACTACTAAAATTTGAGTTCATTAAGATATAAATTATTCTTACAATTCAGAAGCCGTTTCAGTTGGGAATTTATTTTAATTGACTGAAAGATTTCTCATTACCGTTTGTATTTAATCACGGTGGTATTGTGTTACCAGTATGCAGATTTCTCTATTGTAAAACTTCACAGGGGAAATCTGCTTAGTTTACGCAGATATGGATATATTTAAAATATGGACAGCATTGGGAGTAGATGCTTTTTTTCTAAATTTTTCTTCTTCTTGTTGTTTCCTTGTTTCGAATCATACTGTTGGATCAATGATTATACCTTTGTCTTCTTTTCTTGAAATGACAACAATATCGGCTCTTCTGATGAAGTACAGCCGACTTCCTCATATATTTCCCACTCTGGGTGGTACCTTCTCAAAAGTTTTGCAATATCTGAACGTACCTTACGATGCCGGATAATGCGCATTTGCTCACCCCATTGGCAGGAACCTAGAACATGCGGGAGGGTTTCGGTCTCGCTGCAATGACAGCAGCGGGTTGTTCCTGCATTCCTTCCTGGGAAAGAGCGTACCACCACAAGGTTGCTATTCATCTTTATTGCTGTAGTCCAATCAGAAGAGGAAAGACCTTCTTTGTCGTTTATCCAAGAATTTGATGTTTTCCATTCATCAAAAGTTTCGAGGCCTTTCCCTAACAGGTAGGCAAGATCCCTATCCCTCCCTCTCTCTCCCCTCTCTCTCTTTCTCTCTCTCTCTCTCTCTCTCTCTCTTTCTCTCCCCCCCCCTCTCTCTCTCACACACACACACACATATATAAATATATATATATTTATATATGGTGTTGTTATTCTTTTTGGAGTTTTGGTCAATGTTGGTGAAAAAATCTTAGTTTATGCCGATATTTCGAGAATCTTTATTTTCTCTTCTTCAGGGCAAGACTAAAGATACTTAAAAACTATTACACATAACTATAGCACTTAGGACTAGTGTTATAGTAACCTCTATAACCATCTTCTAAAAAGAAAAAAATATTTATTAAATTATTAGTAGATGTCCTTTAAGGGAAATAAGCGTTTGAGGTTGTACTCATTTCGAAAAATTGACTCAAATGCACATATCGTTTTGGTCCAGAAATGGAGAATAAGTGATGAGGTGAGAACATCAGAGAAGAGAGAGAGGGAGAGAGAAGGGGGGGGGGAGGAGAGGGAGAGGGGGGGGAAGGGAAGAGAGATTCTGAGAGAGAGAGGAGAGAGAGAGAGAGAGAGTAGAGAGAGAGAGAGACGTCGTGTCAGGAGAGAGAGAGAGCAGAGAGGAATGAACTAATTCGCGGGATGGTTATAAGGAGAGAGAGAGAGAGGGTGAGAGAGAGGTAGACGAGAGAGGAAGAGAGTGAGATGAGAAGAAGAGGTGAACGAAGCAGATGAAGAGAGAAGGAGAGAGAGAGAGACAGAGACAGAGACAGAGAGAGAGAGAGAGACAGGAGACAGATTAGTAGAGAGAGAGGAGAGAGAGAAGACAGAGACTGAGACAGAGACAGAGATGAGATAGCGAGAGAGACAGAAACAGAGAGATGAGAGAGAGATAGAGACAGAGAGAGAGAGAGAGAGAGAGAGGGAGAGAGAGGCCCAGACAGAGGCAGAGAGAGCGAGAGCGATAGAGAGATAGTAGAGTGACAGAGAGAGAGAGAGAGAGAGAGAGAGAGAGTGAGTGAGACGGGGGAGGGGGGGTGGGGAGAGACCTCCCTAGCAGAGTCACTGGAGCTGGTGTTGAGGGTGCCTTGCAAAACAGCGCTAGAGGCTAATGTCAAATGTGGATGAACTCTATGGGTAGATATAATCAAGATAAGCCAGTAGTGCAGGTGGGCTGGGGCAAATGAAGTGGGTTTGATGCCCCAGCCATCTATACAATCCTCATCCCTTTGTCTAGATCCAGTTTCGGCCTTGCCTCTCTTTGTCTCCTTCAATTACACAGGCCAACGATGAAAAAACTTTTTTAATGAAAATACCTTATTCTTATGTTGTTTAGGTTGCTGAATCCAAATATGATGCTTAAAAAGTTGTATCACCCACCATTTATTCACATTTTATAGTTAAATTCATGAAATAAAGAAACATTTTTAGAATTTAACAGCTTTTTCATAGTTAAGATAACATGAAAAAATAGGTCTAATGAACAAAGATGATGTTGGCAGCACAGCTGAAACACATGCTAAACAGCTGATGTTTTGTTTATTTTCAACATAACCTCACTTTTACGTTTCCTGTACATGTGCTCAGTGCAATGTCTCATCGCGGCTGTAAAAACTCTGCTGACAGTTTTTGTTATATTTGTGGTGAGTTTGTTATTAAAAAGCACCAAAGAAACATTACAGACTTTGTGAAAAAGGTTTATCTAGCATACTTTGGAACCAAACTTGGAGACCAGGATAAACCTTGGGCACCGCATAAGGTATGTTATGTATGTGTTGAAGACCTCAGGAAATGGTCAAAAAAAGAGAAAAAACACTTTAAATTTGCTGTTCCCATGATATGGAGGGAACCAAAAAATCATTCCGATGACTGTTAATTTTGCAGTGTAGATATTACTGGTCATAACTCTAAGAACAAGAAGGTAATAAGCTACCCTAACCTTCCGTCCGCCATCCGACCAGTAGGGCACGGTGTAGATTTGCAAACCCCGAAACCAACCAGAGAGACTTAAATATCTATTTAAACAGAAATTATTTTCAGATGTACATTCGATATTTTTCTGATGAACACGATGAAGAATTCCAAAGTGGTTACAGAAAATGTAGAGCCTAAATTGTTCAATCAGGTCGAGCTTAATGACTTAGTTAGGGATCTGGGCTTAACCAAAAGAAAAAGCTGAACTGCTTGGCTCAAGGCTAAAAGAAAAGAACTTGCTGGCGGCTGGAACCAGCTTTCATGTGTATAGGAAAGAGAACATACAATTTTCGAAGTATTTTGAACAAGAGGGAGATTTGGTGTAGTTTTTTTGGGGGGGGGGGGGGGGTTTGGGGTCTGCTCAGACATTCATGGTTTAATGAATGAGTTTGGAATTGAAATACAAAAACATAAGATTGGAGGTTGTTTATTGATTCATCCCAAAATAGTTTGAAGGCAAGTTATACTACACAACGGTAACATGGATGCCTCAGTACCTGTCGGTCATTCTGTACATATGAAAGAGAGTTACGAAAATCTAGAAATAGTGTTTTAAATAAAATAGGTTATTCATGCACACGGTTGGATGATATGTGGTGATTTGAAAGTTACGTGCATGCTCCATTGGTCCAGCAAGGGGGTTTTAGCCCAAATTTCCATGTTTCTTGTGTGAATTGGACAGTAGAGCTCGGAATCAACATGGTAGGTGGCAGAAAGAAACTGGCCTGCCTAGTGGAAGTCTTTAAAGCCATGGCTAGAAGAACATTTTACGCAAAAACCTTGTAGATCCAAAAAACGTGCCCTTACCACCACTACATCTTAAGTCTTAGGTCTCATGAAACAGTTTGTAAAGAATTTGCCCTAAAGATGGGCTTTGTTTCAAAAATCTCAGTCAACAGTTTCCACATCCTTCAGAAGCGAAACAGAAAGAAGGCGTCTGTACCGGTCCTGATATTATAAAAATGATGTTTGACGTTAACTTTTGAATCCACACTGACCTCAAATGAAAAAGAAACATGGGTTTTCAGTTCAAGCACAAGTTGTCACCATGTTTTTGGGAAATAAAAAAGACCCAGAAAATAAGGCCTATTGTTTGCTAACACTGTAAAAAAAATTTGAACAGTTAGGATTTTTGATGATCCTGAAAGTTCACTTACTTGAGCAGCCACCTGGGATTACTTCCCGGAAAAATTAGGAGATGTTAGTGAGGAGCCAGGAGAGCGTTTTCACCAGGACGTTAAAGTGATGGAAAAACGTTACCAGTGCCGCTGGAATACCAAACATGATGGGGGATTACTTGTAGGTCACTTCACCGGGAAGTTCAGCAAGCTAATCATCGCAGGAAATAGTTTCTACACCAAGAAGCTTCAAGGAAAAAAGGGAAAGAAAATATAAAGCAATTCCAGTTGACAAGTGAACCTTGTATCATCACATAAAATTACTATTCCAAGTATTTTACTGTAAATACAAACCATTTTTACGATTCTACAGTGTTTCATTGATTTCCCTATATACTGTAAATGGGTATTAGACTATATAATAAAATACATTTTGCTTGGAAACTAAGGGTGATACATAAAAACTACGAGCAGATTTGGATTCAGCACATAAAAATCTATCAAGATCAGCTATTAAAATTAAAAAAGTTTTCAAAAAGGTTTTTTTTTGTTGGCCTGTGTTATCGGCTACTCTACCTCCACATCAGCCTTTCCTCATAACCTATATCACAACCTATACAGCTGTGTAACAAGATAGGTTCTACTCACACAGACACGCATTCACCCACGCACGCACACTTTTATTTTCTATAAACAGCTATTATATTGCTCATTACTATAGTTAAATACAGTGTTGTGTATGCCATTTGTACGTACCAAGACTAGAATGACTTAAGGTATACTTGTTATTACACAAATTGGTAGCAACAATCGTTCAGATTATGCACTGCCAGTATGGTTGTTACTGTTTGTGTTAGTGTTATGTGAGAAGGTATGTGCTTGGTTGTTTGTGTTGTGAATGAATAAAGTAATTTTATTTACATCACTCTGATCTGAAAGTAGTTACTTTCGCTACCGTATGTAAGTATGGAAAGTGGGTCTTTTTATAATAACTTGAAACAGCTGTTCTCTTTCCCGGTCTAGGGAGGGAAAAGTTTTTCCCTCCCTTTAAGTGAAAGTGACTTACTTACATACTATCAGTTGAAGTTACAGTTTCCAACACTAGGTTACGAGACCTAGATCGATAATTCGAAAAACGATTTATATTTTAGTTATTTTAAAGCACTAAAGATATTATTGGTCGATTACTTATCATTAGAAAATATAATTACACTAATTTAACTTAGTTTTATTATAAAATTCGTTTATGTCATTTAAAAGAGTTCTGTATAAATCCAAATTTGTGACATTGTTGTTATCAACTAATCGATTGTCGCAGCTACATCTCATGTTTACAAACCACTTATTTTATTTATACAAAATGGCTGGGAGCATACCAGAAAATTTAATGAAGGAAGCCACTAAAATTACGCAACAACTATTACCAGAAAAATCAGGAAATAGATACGAAGAAATTTAAAAAAAATTGTTGTAAATGTTTGAATTTGTTATAAATTTATTTCAAATAATAAAGAATTGTGTTTGAAAGAGTTATTAAAGTTATGTTACTTGTATCAGGTTAGTGCTCTAAATCAGCTGTTCAGAAATAATCGATACTACAGAATGCAAAACAAATCATTTAATATGATAATACTTAATAATTACGAGTTTAAATTATATTTTGCATTTTTTGCCTCGTGATGTAAAGTATCGTTCATAACTCGGGCGGAAAGTGAGTTTCCAATGTTCGATCTAATTTCCAGGCTCGGCTTCGCCTCGGCCGTAAAACACGATCTCGCATAGGAAACAGTCACTTTCCGCCCTTGTAATGAAATATACTATTTCATTTAGATATTTAACAATTCTTACAATATAGAAAACGTCCGTCATGCCGGAGCTGAGTAAACTAAGCCGATTTCCCGGGCTGGTATTACACACTTATGTTCTCACCTCATCACTTATTCTCCATTTCTGTGCCAAAACGATAAGTGCATTTGAGTAAATGTTTCGAAATGAGTACAACCTCAAAAGCTTATTTCCCTTAAGGGACATCTACTAATAATTTAATAAATATTTTTTTCTTTTTAGAAGATATAATATATATATTGTGTTGATGTTTTCGACCAGGTTATATTTATATATGGTGGTGTTATTCTTTTTGGAGTTTCGGTCAATGTTGGTGAAAAAATCTTAGTTTATGCCGATATTTCGAGAATCTTTATTTTCTCTCCTTCAGGGCAAGACTAAAGATACTTAAAAACTATTGCACTTAGGACTAGGGTTATAGTAACCTCCCTACATGGTTATAGAGGTTACTATAACCCTAGTCCTAAGTGCTATAGTTATGTGTAATAGTTTTTAAGTATCTTTAGTCTTGCCCTGAAGAAGAGAAAATAAAGATTCTCGAAATATCGGCATAAACTAAGATTTTTTCACCAACATTGACCAAAACTCCAAAAAGAATAACAACACCATATATATATATATATATATATATATATATATATATATATTAATTTGTTTACTAACGCTCTAGCGACCAATGAATAAAGTAAATTGTATTTTCATTTACACATTTAACAATTCTTACAATACAGAAAACGTCCATCACGCAGGGGCTGCGTAAAATGAAGTTTAATAATAGATAAACCCACATACTGGTAACATAACAGCATCATCAATATTAAGAGAATAAATAGAAACGATAACAAGAAACCTCCCGACGGGAAGCATCTGGAATGTGAAGAAACAGGTCTGCCAACCTTTTACCGAAAAGAAATACAATTACTGAAATATATCAGAATGTAACATATAATTTTTATAGAAAACTATTTAATACATCTAGCACTGTAATTTATAATGAATCAGAATCATTTTTATCTGAATCAATAATCTCACATGGTAAACCTAGAGTGGGGAGTTCGATTTTCGCCTGGCAAAGGGAATTATTTAGTGACGAAATTCATTAAATAACATCCTATGTCCCACCTTGGCTAGGAATGGGTGGTTACCTGTAGATAACCCGTCCCAATTTTAGTAGTCCAAGAACTTAAGACGGTGGTGGGTCACCAGAACATATTTGCATGTATCACATATAATGAAGGTCTCTTGAAAACAATATCTGGTACCGAATAATGTGGTTTAATCTAGAACAGAATATGGTTTATGTAACATGAGAAGAAGTGGGGGTTTCCAAGAGGCTGAAAACTGAAACACTCAAATATCTCAGTTAATATTCAAGATAGAGAATAAATGTATATAACAATATTTAAATTACATTTAACACTTTTACAGAGACACCGGTCTGAGAGGACTGTAGAGATTTTCATATTTCATGTATTGGTAGACCTGCTAATATTGGTGGGCTCTCCACCTCATTTGCTGTGAGTCTTTCCTTCCTCTACCCTCAGGAAGTGTTTTGGGATAGTTTGTCAACAGCATTATTCCTTGACTAGCTATAGCTTGTTTTGCTCCAGTCTCGAGTACCTCTTGTTTAGGTTAACAGCCTACGTATTGCTGGTCTAAGATACGGGGTAATGTCGTGATGATGTGTACCTTTCATTATAGCTTGTAACACTGTTTGTTCGCATTCTTTTCGTGTGTGTTTTAAATAGTATATGATTTGCTATGGAGCCTTCCACGAGCCATGGACCAATAAAACGCTCATCGTCACGATCTACATATATCGTACGGATGACAGTGATTTCAATGAAAGGGTTAAAAATGACAGTAATAGATTAAATGTGATACAAGTTAATCAATCAATAAATAAAAATAACGAATTTGTTGATGGGAACCACTATTAACCCTTCCAGGTCTGTGCGACCGGATGATTCGGTCTACGTCACGGAATTCATGTTTTGGTAAGAGTGTTAATTTGGAATAATATTGGATATTAAATATACATATATAATTTTGAACGGATCATTTTCGTCATCTACTAGGGTCGTTGGACATTAGAAGAAAGTTTTCGAAAATCGCGCCATGAGTGCAACCTCAATTGCTGATTTCCCTTAACGTTGTTGGAATATTAATTTTCTGTGGTTATTGCTTAATAATTGCTTTCTCAGAATCTGAATATTAACGGAGTTTCTTTGCATTTTTAAAAATTAATTCAAACTCAATTGCTAGCCGTTTTCCTACGAGACAAATGTGAGGTAGAACATGCTGTGGGGAAGATTTGTTGAGTAAGGATTAAAAGGAGTGGAGGAAGAGCGGAGGTGGCTAAGAAGGTAGGCGGTATGTCCTGCCATTCTAGGTCAGGCTAATAGGCCCTTACTCCTCATAATAGCCTTCAACATCTTGCTCAAACTCTCCGCTTTACATGGCCTCTTCATCCACAATCATAACCATTAAAAGTCCGTCACGTAGGGGCTGCGTAAACTAAACAGAAATTTAGTTTCCCACGTGAAGTTTTACAATAGAGAAGTATCACGAGAGCCGAACAGTTACGGAAGCGGCCGAACTAGCTTTTGACGAAAACCCACGACTAGAACCGAAGTTAGTCGATCTAATCTCGTCCGTTACGTGCACACACTTAATAAAAATGCAAATATATCGGTTAATATTCAAGATACAGAATAAATGTATATTACAATATTAATAAAAAATTTAATTTGCAATAAGATTGGTTCTATACAAATTTTCGATCTGGCGTATAGTAACGGAGATATTTCTAACTTTCGAAAATACCCCCCCCCCTCCCACTAGTCCGATTTCAGCCATTAACGAACACGATCTTTATTTTTACATAAAACGTTTAAATATCGAGTTTGGTAACGATCAAACAATAATTGCGACCGCTAGAGCGTTAACAGACATATATATATATATATATATATATATATATATATATATATATAATTTTGAACGGACCTCGTTTTCGTCATCTCCTGGGTAGGATCGATGGACATTTGGAGATAATTTTTGTAAATCGCGTCATGAGTACGACCTCATAGCTGATTTCTACAAATCTGAAATCTGCTAATACAATTTCAAAGTACGATGTTTGGTTTGAATATATCTACATTTGTGAGCGCAACAGATCCAACAGACAATCAATATGTGTGTGTGATTATTAGTAGATCCCCTGAACTCAGCTATTGTGGTTGTACTTATGACCCCAATTTCGAAAAATATCCTCAAATGTCCATCGATCCTACCTACGAGTGGTGATGTCCGTGCAAAATTTCATATCATTTCCGTTCAAGTAAGTATATATATATATATATATATATATATATATATATATATATATATATATAGATGGTGTGGTTGTTTGTTGAGGCTTGTGATCCGACCGATATAGAGTTAATATTTTTTTTTATTTCGCGATTGGGGCGATTTAGCGACGAATCAGTTCAAATCCTATAATCACTTTATTATATTTACCTAAGTATGCCCATTTCTGCAATTATTTTCAGTATTGTCGTACATTATAATTTTTTTGAAAATGTTGTTATGTTTCAAGTAGTGTAATACGCGGTCTATACTGGCTACGGTCATGTAGTAATTCAGTCAAAGTCTTTGGTAGGTCTATGTGAGTCCTTAGATAGCAGTCAGGTAGTATATGTTTTATAGTAAGTCTACAGTTACGACGGTATAAGAAATCTTTCCCCTACAGACGGTCAAATGTAAAAAAAACAGGTCTGCCAATGGATCACCGTAAAGAAAAACAATAGCTGAAACATATCAGAATATAACCTTTTTAATTTTATTGAAAACTACGTACAATATCTAGTACTGTAATTTATAATGAATCATCATAATTTTTATCTAAATCAATCAAATTTTAGTAGTCAAAGAATTTAAGACAGGAGGGGGGGGGGTCACAAGAACATATCTGCATGTATCTCGTATAATAAAGGTCTCTGGTAAACAACATTTGGTATTTAAGCTTCGAATAATGTGGTTTATTATATAACAGAGTAGTGTTTACGTAACAAGAGTAGTAGTAGGGATTTACTAGGCTGAAAACTGAAAATGCAAATATCTCGGTTAATATTCAAGATATAGAATAAATGTATATAACAGTATTTATAGTGCCATTTTATTTGCAAAAATATTGGTTATATACACTTTTTCGATCCAACGCATAGGAAAGGAAATATTTCGAATTTTTGAAAATCCTCTCCTCTAAACCCCCCCCCCTCCCACTGGTGAAATTTCACCTATTAACGAACTTGATCTTTCTTTTTACATAAAACGACTAAATATCGAGTTTGTTAACGGTCAAATAAAAATTGCGAGCGCTATAGCGGTCACAGACAAATATATATATATATATATATAATTTTGAGTGGACAACATTTTCGTCATCTTATGGGTAGGATTGATGGACATTTGAAGAAAGTTTTCGAAAATAGCGTCATGAGTACGACTTCAATAGCTGATTTCCCATGTGGCGAATACCCTAAAATGCCCCGATTATTGATTGATATCAGCCCAGGAGAATTGAGCAATGTTTGCTGAAATCTAGAATATTACGCAATTCATGAATCACGGACGAAATGGCCCAGCTATCCCCACACACTTAATAAAAAGTTCGTCACGCAGGGGCTGCGTAAACTAAGCAGATTTCCCGCGTGAAGTTTAACAATAGATAAATCTAACGATCCAACAAACTTGATCTTTCTTTTTGAATAAAACGAGTAGGTATCTCGAGTTTTGTAACGATCAAACAAAAATTACGGTAGCTAAGAGCGTTAACAGACAAATATATATATATATATATATATATATATATATATATATATATATATAATTTTGAGTAGACATAATTTTCGTCATCTAATGGGTAGGATTGATGGACATTTGAAAAGGTTTTCGAAAATCGCGTCATGAGTACGACCTCAATAGCTGATTTAGCTGAAATCTGCTAAAATGTTCCCATTATTGATTGATATCAGCCCAGGATATATGAGCAATGTTTGCTGAAATCTAGAATATTTGGCAATTTACGGATGACGGACGAAATGACCCAGCTATAAGGGGTTTCCGCCTGAGAAAACCTTCGGGCTCTTGGAGTCTAACAAGAAGCGTTATGAATGTAACTTTAATGGTTACAATTTGCGTCATAGGTCGGATGAGAGGTTTCCTTCGCAACGAGCAGCTTTATGGTGTATATGATTCATAGAACGTCTGCTACATTGCAAGGAATGGCTTCATAAAACAAATTAGACAAAGAGCCCGAATAGAGGCATCCCCATTATAGAGAGCACGTAAAGGATGTGAGGTGAACTCCTAAATAGAGTAATAAACGCCCATCCTCCCCGGCTTCTGTTTGAACAGAGCACACATCTCTTGAGGACCCGATCAAATCTTAACAAGTCCCTCACTCCGTAAACTAAGCAGATTTCCTACAAGCTGTTGAAATTATCCCCATATTGTATTCTCGTTTTCAAATTCATAATAATAATTTAATTGTAAAACTTATATTTGTGTGGGTAGAAGCATCTACAGTTAGTGGATAGGATATTTATGTTTGTGTTTTTCTTAAGGCTATTTGCAGATTTTCAATATTGCCTTGATGCAAAAGGTAATGAAATGTATTTATGCGTCTAATCCTTACTGAGACCGATTAATGTATTTCAAGCAAAAAAAAAATTATAATAATAAGATCTCAACTCTCCTATCTTTTTTCAACTAGAAGACGTCCAGAGCATTAACATAAAAGTCACTCAGGGGCTGCGTAAACTAAGCAGATTCCCCACGTGAAGTTTTACAATAGATAAATCTACATACTTTTACTTTTAACACCTCCCTGAATATTAAGTCAAGTATGAACAGCCTAAAGCGATAGTAATAACAGTGAATAGCGAGCGATAGGCGGGTTTGAACCAGTAAATATTTTATCTGTAAATAACTAGTTAACTACTTTGTCATTTACAAATTCTAGAATTTTATTTCAAATTATAAAGTGGCTTTCTTTTAATTATGATTTAATACTCGTCTTCAAATGGGTGGTTTCTTGAAAACCGTTAAGTACCATCACTTCTTATGAGTAAAATGAAGTAAGTAGTTTTGTCTGTTTATTTTTTAAACACATGTAAAAGCTGGTATTGATATTTCGTCCATAAAGGAACCCAATTTTTTTTATTCAGGTGAAAGTAAAAAAGTTCATTTATTTGGGTGTAATGTTTTCCTTCTCCACATTATTCCTTGAAGAAACATTATTTGCCATAACAAAATTTAAAACGGCCGTGTATCCGTAGTATTTAAGATACTGGTGGGTTCGAAATGCCACAGCTGGGGTGCAACCAAAAAAAATATTAAATTCAATAGCTAGATCGGTATTAGTAAATGGAGCACCAGTTCGGAGTCTTAGATACCTCAATTACCTCGAGCAAGCAGAAACAAACTTTTACAGAAATTTATTCCAGCTTATTAGAAACACTCCTAACTACATGATTATACTAGAAACAGGCTCGGATTTTGTGTCAACTCATATTATGAAGTCAAACCTACTATTGAGCTAATTTTAATCAAGTTTTGTCTTGTGTAAGCCAGATGAAATTTAACGAGTTAAGTAAATTTTTAATATGACATGCCCAATTGAACCTGATAATATTTGTGGGACTCTGATCTAATAATAGGAGCATCCGAGGAAATCTTTCTCTGCCCATTGATAATATTTTACACACCCACGGGAGGTTTGACTTCATAATATGAGTTGACACAAAATCCGAGCCTCTTTCTAGTCTAATCATGTAGTTAGGAGTGTTTCTAATAAGTTGGAATAAATTTCTGTAAAAGTTGGTTTCTGCTTGCTCAAGGTAATTGAGGTAGAGGAGAAGGAAAACATTACACCCAGATAAATGAACTTTTTTACTTGCTTTAACTTTTCGCCTCAATAAAAAAAATTGGGTTCCTTTTTGGGCGAAATTTCAATACCAGCTTTTATATGTGTTTAAAAAATAAACAGACAAAACTACTTACTTCGTTTTACTCATAAGAATGGTACTTAACGGTTTTCAAGAAGCCACCCATTTAAAGACGAGTATTAAATCATAATTAAAAGAAAGCCACTTTATAATTTGAAATAAACTTCTAGAATTTATAAATGACGAAATGGTTGACTAGTTATTTACAGGTACAATTTTTACTGATTCAAAACCGCCTATTCATACTTGACTAGGTTATCTTAGTCATTCTGTTTCTTTTGTGTATAAATGCTATTCAATAAAATGTAAAGACAGTAATTTCGTACAATTTATAATATTAGTACGTCTTTTATAGAAAACAAAAATGTTTCGCGTAACTTATTATGTTATGTTAACATATACTATGAAGTCAACACTTCAGTGGTGTAAAATATTATCAATGGGCAGAGAAAGATTCCCTAGGATCTGCTATAATAGGCTCCTATTATTAGATCAGAGTCCGACAAATATTATCAGATTTAATTGGGTATCTCAAATTAAAAACCTACTAAACTCTTTAAATTTCATTGACATCTGCCTTACTCAAGACAAAAACTTAATTCAATTACACATTAGCTCAATAGTAGAAGCATACCAAAGTAAATTACTTTCTATAGACTTTGAAAAACTCCGAATGTCAAATTATAGTTCGTTACAATAGGCCATTTTCACAAATCCCGGTTCACCTCAGGAATTTCTAACTATTGGTTTCCCATTTCCAATTGTAAAAACCATTGCACAGCTAAGAACGTCCAGCAACTATTGCATAAAGTTTTCTGGACACAGGAATATTTATTCCAACTGTTGCACCGTAGTGTAAATTTGCTGAAACATTTGTATTGGGAGATAATTAGTTAGGGTTAGTCTGTAGTAAGGAGATAAGTTGTTGGAGTGGATAGCACCTGAATGCCAGCTGGGCTGTGTCGTTATCAGCCGACTCCTGGCCAATCTACATCAACAGCACTCAATCTCCTCCTAGCCCTCATCTATGACACCCGCCACCTCAAGAATGCTCCCAGGCAATAATGCAATAAGCCATCCTCATTCAATTCATTTTTTTTAGCAGATTTTTATTAAGGTCATGCTCATGACAGGCGTCTTTCGTCATGAAGTTTCCTCAAATGTTTATCGATCCTACCCAGGAGGTATGGAGAAGTCCGTCACGCAGGGGCTGCGTAAACTAAGCATATTTCCCGCGTGAAGTTTAACAATAGATAAATCTACATAGCGGTAACACAACACCACCGTAAATATTAAGTAAATAAATACAAACGATAATAAGAAACATCCCGACGGAAAGCATCTGAAGTATAAACAAACAGTTCTGCCAACTTCTTACCGGAAAGAAAAACAATTAATTAGAAAAGTCCGTCACGCAGGGGCTGCGTAAACTAAGCAGATTTTCCACGTGAAGTTATACAATAGAGAAATCTTCATACGAGAGCCGAACAGTTACAGCAAAGGGCCGAACTAGCTTTAGGCGGGAAATTCAGTCTTCCGTTACCGGTCCAAATTTAATAAAAATGCAAATATCTCGGTTAATATTCAAGATAGAGAATAAATGTTTAGAACAATATTTATAGTAAATTTAATTTACGATAAGATTGATACTATACAATTTTTTGATCCGACGTATGGTAACAGAGATATTTTGAATTTTCGAAAATCCCCTCCCTTTAAACCCCCCCTCCCACGGGTCCGTTTTCAGCCATTAACAAACTTGATCTGTCTTTTTGCATAAAACGACTAAATATCGAGTTTGGTAACGATCAAACAAAAATTGCGACCGCTAGAGCGGTAACAGACAAATATATATATATATATATATATATATATATATATATATATATATATATATCATTTTCGTCATCTCCTGGGTAGGATCGATGGACATTTGAAGAAAATTTTCGAAAATCGCGTCATGAGTACGACCTCAATAGCTGATTTCCCTTAAGGGAAATCTACTAACAATTACTGTAATATATCTGAATATAGCGTATTAATTTGATAGAAAATTACTTACTATATATAGTACTGTAATTTATAATGAATCAGGATAATTTTTATCTCAATCAATAATCTCACATGGTAAACCTAGAGTGGTGAGTTCGATTCTCGCCTGGGTAAAGGAAATTATTTAGTCCCGAAATTCATTAAATAACATCCTAAGTCCCACCTTGGCTAGAAATGGGTGGTAACCTGTAGATAACCCGTCCCAATTAGCCTTAGTTGCAAAAAGTGGACGTTAATAAATAAATAAAAAAAAATCTCAATCAATCAAAGTTAAGTAGTCCAAAAACTTAAGAAGGGGGTGCGATATTTCATTTCATATTGGTTTTTTAGCAAACATCGAAATAACAGAAGGTGTTTATTTTGTTATTTAGAGTAAAATTTGTCGTATAACGAAGTATAAACGAGTTATATAATAAAAACTACGGTGGGAGTCCCTAATTTTATTAGTACTCATTAAAATGTGCTATTATTACTAATGATATTATGTTTCTAGACTAATATGACAATACAAAGTGCGATTCGGATTAGGGAGGTTATAAATCTCCGACCCTACCCTCATCATTTGTTATTTATATTAATTGGAAAATGACTTCGTTATTTAATTCACAAAGAAATTTAAATTATTAGAGCATTTCGATAATTTAATTTGTAAAATGTATTATTTAAACAAT
Source organism: Riptortus pedestris (assembly GCA_019009955.1). NCBI lineage: Eukaryota > Metazoa > Arthropoda > Insecta > Hemiptera > Alydidae > Riptortus > Riptortus pedestris. Next base: position 6,824,369 of record CM032233.1, read on the forward strand.
GTCATGCTGAATTTGCACAACGTGTGATAGCGGAAGTTGTACGGAATCAAACTCTTTAATTGTGGTACATATTATTAACGAAGACGTTTTTGCAATGCAGCTTGGTGTTATTTATGATACTAGAAGATAGTAGGAGTGGTTACCGTCAAGGACGCTCTACGCCAATCATTGTTTGATAATAGAGAACTAATGAAGAAAGAACGCGAATATTAAATTTATTTATTTCAACTTTCCTCATTGCAGAACGGGGGAAACCCTGAAGAGGCGGCCGAAGACCTTGAAACGTTCAGCCTCAGAAAAATAATTGGAGTAGAAAGAAGAAATGAATTAATTTTAACTGACCACATCACAAGAACATATATATTCCTAATCAGCAGATTATATTTACAACCTGAGTAAACAAAAGTCCGTCACTAAGGAGCTGCGTAAACTAAGCAGATTTCCCACGTGCTGGTATAGCACAATAGTGATCACATCTCACCTCTTATTCTGTAATTTTTTCCACTTTAAAGTCAAGAGGTTGCGCTCCTTCAAATGTCCATCAATCCCATCGAAAAGTTCACAAACATTCAAATTTATGTACTTCTCTCCCTCTCTGGTTCTACCATATAATGTTGTATAATTATTATTCAATATTTTTTTCTTATCCTGAATATTTAGAGAATTATTGGTATATTTATGATTTTGACTTCAATAAACCCCCATTAAAAAATACTATCATCATTCAGCCTCAATTATATATATATATATATATATATATATATATATATATATATATATATATATATATATATCATAGTCTGTTAACGCTCTAGCGGTCGCAATTTTTGTTTGATCGTTACCATACTCGATATGTAAACGTTTTATGTGAAACTAAATATCAAGTTCGTTAATGGCTAAAATTGCACCCCAGAATTTGGATAATTCTTAATATCTCCATTACTATGCGTCGGATCGAGACATTGTATAGAACCAATCTTATTGTAAATGTAATGTTCTATAAATGTTGTTATGTGCGTTTTTTGAATTTTTTAGTCGGCATTTAGTAAACCCCCAGACCTTGTCATATTAATAATAAGCTGTTTTATTATGAAGCACGTTATTTGAAGCCTAAATACCAAATATTGTTCTCATTGAATTTTTAGGTTTTGAGATAAACGCAAATATGATACGCGAGTGGGAAGTCTGCTTAGTTTACGCAGCCCCTGCGTGACGGACTTTCGTATTATGCGTGGTAGGTAGTCTCCTGTGTGTGCTAGGTAGTGTTACCATTAGCATTGGGTTAGTAAATTAGATTAGAATTATTGAATTTTAAATATATTAAATTCACTTCATGAAATCTATCGTCACCGTTTATTGTAAAAGTATGTAGGATTTGCCAGGCTCAAAAAGAAACAAAAGTCCGTCACGCAGGGGCTACGTAAACTAAGCAGATTTCCCGCGTGAAGTATAACAATAGATAAATTTACATACCGGTAACACAACACCACCGTGAATATTATGTGATTAAATACAAACGATAATAAGAAACCTCCCGACGGAAAGCATCTAAAATTTAAACAAACATAACCAAGTTCTTACAGGAAAAAAAAACAATTACTGTAATATATCTGAATATAAGGTATTAACTAGATTGAAAACTATTTACTAAATCTAGTACTGTAATTTATAATGAATGAGAATAATTTTTATCTCAATCAATCAAATTTAAGTAGTTTAAAAACTTAAGAAGGGGGGGGGGTCACAATAACATATTTGCATGTTTCTCGAATAATAAATGTCTCTTGAAAACAATATTTGGTATTTAAGCTTCGAATGATGTGGTTTATTACATAACCGAGTATTGTTTATGTAAAATGAGTAGAAGTGGGGTTTGATAAAGGTCGGAAACTAAAAAATGCAAATATCTCGGTTAATATTCAAGATAAAGAACAAAGGTATATTACAATTTTTAGTACATTTAATTTGCCACAAGATTGGTTCTATACAATTTTTTGATCTGACGTATACTAACGGAGATATTTCGAATTTTCGAAAATCCCCCATCTAACCCCCCCCCCTCCCACTGGTCCGATTTCAACCATTAACGAACTTGATCTTTCTTTTTACATGTAACGAACAATAATTGAGACCGCTAGAGCGGTAACAGACAAATATATATATATATATATATATATATATATATATATATATATAGATATATATATATGTATATACAGTTTTGAACAGACCTCATTTTCGTCATCTCCTGGGTAGGATCGATGGACATTTGAAGAAAAATTTCGAAAATCGCGTCATGAGTACGACCTCAATAGCTGATTTCCCTTAAGGAAAATCTACTAAAACGCCTCATCTTAGATGTATGGCAAACCGACTGGACTAACACAACTACTGACAAAAACAACCAATTATTAAGAACACTATTTGCATGTGGTCATCAAGTTTCAGACACTCTAGGAGAGAAGAAGTAGTCCTCACGAGTCTTGGAATCGCTCTAGCGGTCGCAATTATTCGTCATCTCCTAGATAGGAACGATGGCCATTTGAAGAAAAATGTCGAAAATCGCGTCATGAGTTCCACCTCAATAGCTGATTTCCCCTCAGGGAAATCTGCTAAAATGTTTCTATATTGTTATTATTTGTACAAGATTTATCTTTAACAAATATCTATCTATCTATCTAATGTCCTGACTTTCAATATGATGTTGGGAGCCGCGGTTACTGGAGGTGCGTGGGTGGGTGGTGAATTGGGGCTAGTCACGAGCTAATAAACCCCACCGGCTCCTGATGGCTATGACAATCTCACAGATACATTGTTCCGTGCCAACTCACTTTACATCCTCCCACCCAAGTCTTAATAGGCGCCTCAATTGAATTTTTTCCACTTTAATGTCAAGAGGTTGCAGTCCTTCAAATGTCCCTCAATCCCACCCAAAAGTTGACGAAAATTCAAATTTATCTCTCTCTCTCTCTCTCTCTCTCTCTCTCTATATATATATATATATATATATATATATATATATATATATATATATAAACTCAACCGCAAAAAAAACCGGACACTTAGATTTAGTCTTATAATTTTGTTATACACGTATACTTAATATATGTGTATATTAATCTTTTTTAATTAAAATAATTGGTTAATCTATAGGTTATTTAAACAAAATTTGCCAAAAGTGAATAATTTTTATTGATTATTTACAAAAAAATACAAAATAAAAGAAAAATGATAAATTAACACATTTAAAAAAAAAATTATTCTTCATTTTTATTACAGTGAATGGTAGACTTCGCTACCCCAAGCGTTTCGGCAATGTAACGTAAGCTCCGGCCTTCCACCTAAGTTTGAAAGACCCATTATTCTGGACCGAAATAAAAATAAAACATTAATTAAAGAAAATGCTTGGTTAATAATTAAAGAAGTTAAAATGTGCGAAAAACTACTTACAGTTTAGAATAGATCAACTTCACGACAAATAACTCTAATCTGAGTTTTATCTAATTGTTTACTAATCCTGAAGGGAGTAGTTCAATGGACTTAGACTCTACATTCTCTATAATAACTAGAATACCCACATAAAGAAACACATTCCTGAAAGTTACCTTTTAATACGACAAATATGAAGTGCCCGGTTTTTTTTTTGCGGTTGAGTGTATATATATATATATATATATATTATATATATATATATATATATATATATATATATATATATATGTATGTAGAGTTTTGAACGGAGCTCATTTTCGTAATTTCATAAGTATGATCGTTGGACGTTTGAGGGAATTTTCGAAAATCCCCCCAAATCTGCTGAAATGTTGTATAGAACAAATCTGCTTCTACCATGTAATTTTCTGTAATTATTATTCAATATTTTTTTTCTTATCCTGAATATTTAGACAATTATTGATATGTTTATGATTTTGACTTCAATAAACCCCCATTAAAAAATACCATCATCATTCAGCCTCAATTGAATTCACGAGCTTAGCCAGGTCTCTTAGGTAGTATGTGTGTGTATATATATATATATATATATATATATATATGTGTGTGTGTGTGTGTGTGTGTGTGTGTGTGTGTGTTAACGCTCTAGCGGTCGCAATTTTTGTTTGTTCGTTACCATACTCGATATTTAAACGTTTTATGTAAAACTAAAGCGGGAACGCATACCGAATTTTATTGAGTTCGGTTGAGTCTTTTGTGCCAAAGAAAATTGTTGACTCCCGCTATAATTTTTAGCGTATGACGTCTTTATACTTCGGTATACGACTATAGCGTATATAACAAAATATTCTCTAAATAACAAAATAAACAACTTTTGTCATGTTCATGTTTGCCGGAAAACCAATAGGAAACGAAATATCGTTATTTTTAATTTCAGGCCTCCCTTATAACTCCCACTCCTGCCCGTCCCTAGAAATGTTGGTATGGCTTATTATAATGAAGTCTAATACACATACCGAGTTTTATTTAGTTCGGTTTAGTCTTTTGTGCCAAATAAAATTGTTCACTTCCGCTATAGGTTTTAGCGTATATCTCGTTTATAATTCGGTATACAGCAAAAGTGTACATAACAAAAGTTCCTCTAAATAACAAAATAAACAACGTTTGTTATGTTTACATTTGACGAAAAACCAATAGGAAACGAAATATCACTACTTTTAATTTCAGGCCTCTCTTATAACCCCCACTCCGTCTCAGAGAATATTAATATAGCCTAAAGTCTAAGTTGGGTTAGTAGTAATATACATACCAAGTTTCATAAAATTCAGTTCAGCCGTTTATGCGTGAAAAGGTAACGAACAAACAAACACACACCAAAGAAACAAAATGCAGTTATGGTGTCTATGACATGTGAAACGAAAGTTATCGTGAAATTTCGAGAAAAAAATCAATGTACAGACAGAGGTTACAATTTTATATATATATATAATTTTGAACGGGCTTTATTTTCGTCATCTCTTAGGGTGATCTGCTAATATGTTGTGATATGAAATCAAAAGTGTGTTATACCAGCAAGTGGGAGTTTACTCAGCCCCTGAGTGACGGACTTTTATGCTACTAATAATAGAGCTTGGGTCGGCGGCGAATACCTTGAAGATTACTATTCGGAAGGGTAGATGGGTTGGATGGAGAGAGCATAGGGAAGTGGTGCTGGGGCTTAGTCAATGCTACAGTGTTTGAATAGGAATGGGCAAGGAGGTGTCTACATTCCAAGTCCGTAGTCACCTCGCGCCAGGCCATCGATGGTATGGTCACGTCAGCACTCGTCTTGTCTCTAGCAGTGAAAGTCCCTCACGCAGGGGCTGCGTAAACTAAGCAGATTTACCACCTGCTGGTAGAACACAATAGTGATCTCATCTCACTACATACCCTCTATTACATATGATTATTTTTTTAAACATGTGAACATATGATTATTGTTTTTCTTTAGTTAACATATGGTTTTTGAGGTTATTTTATTATTAAGTTACACTACAAATAGTTTTTTGTTGTTTACATTTTGAATTAAAAAGGAATATTCATGTTAATGATATGTGCGCTTATTTATGAAATTAATAATGGTGATAAGGAAAATGGTACGACAGAAAGATTTGGAGCAGTATTTGAAGAAAAGGAAGTTACTAGAATTGCGCTTGAACAAATTAAAAGATGGTCTACCTAAATGTGGAAATTCTCAGGATACACTTGCCTACTACACTGAAAAATATTCAACAATATGGACTGAAATCGAAGATGCAAAATCAAATATTGAACTTTACACAAATTCAATAGAAAATAGATGGTAAGTGGGTAGAAGTTATACCGACAAAAACAACTACAAGTACCTGGACAATCCAAGAATTACGAAGAATAATTTCAACTTTTGGTTTTCCTTACTTATTGGTATCCGATAATGGAAGGCAATTTATTTCCCAAGAGTTCAAAACTTCATGAATGAATGTGGAATTATTCACAAAACATCTGTGCCATACCATCCGAATTCAAACTTTCAGGCTGAAAGGTACGTACAGACTGTCAAGAAGGCGTTAAAACCTATGGAGGGAGATAAGGGAACACCACAAAATAAAGTGCGAAAACTCCTAATGGAACTCAGACAATCGCCCAATGCTACTGGAACATCAGCTTATCATCTAATGTTTGGAAGAAACATGAGGACGAACCTCTCCATAATTGTTCCAACATTAGAAACAAGGATACATCGGGAAAAGGAATTCCAAGTCGGAATCAATAGGAAATTTAAGGTTGGAGATAAGGTGCAGCTCGTGAGTATGTCAACGGGTCAACCAAAACAAGGAAATGTAATGTGGTACTGTTGTTCTAGATGATGGGCGCATCATCAAAAGACATGTTGACCAGCTCATCCTACGTAAGGCACCACACCACTGGAAATAGAAGAGGAGCAGTTACATATGATTATTGTTTTAAACATGTTAACATATGATTATTGTTTTTCTTTTGTTAACATATGGTTTTTGAGGTTATGTTATTATTAAGTTACGCTACAAATAGTTTTCTGTTGTTTACATCTTGAATTAAAAAGTAATATTCAAGTTAATAATATGTGCACTTATTAATACCCTCTATTTCTAAGAAATCAAATGTCCGTCACGCAGGGGCTTCGTAAACTAAGCAGATTACCCTCGTGAAGATTAATAATAGTGATCAACCTACATACAGCTAACACAGCACCACCGTGAATATTAAGTGAATAAATACAAACGGTAATAAGAAATCTTACCCCTGCAGGCGGGAAGCGTCTCAAATGTAAACAAACAGGCCTGCCAACGGCAGACCGAAAAGAAAAACCACAACTAAAACATATCAGAATATAATATATTAATTTTATTGAAAACTATGTACAATACCTAGTACTGTATAATGAATCAGAATAATTTTTATCTCAATCAATCAAATTTTATTAGGCCCAATATTTAAGACGGGGGGGGGCATAACAACATATTTGCATCTATTTCATATAATAAAGATCTCTGGAAAACTGTATTTGGTATTTTAGCTTCGAACAATGTAGTGTATTTTATAAGAGAGTATTGTTTATGTAACGAGTAGAAGTGGGCGTTTGCTGAAAACTGAAAAATGCAAATATCTCGGTTAATATTCAAGATAGAGAATACATGTATATAAAAATATTTATAGTAAATTTAATTTTCAATAAGATTTATTCTGTACATTTTTTAGATCCGACTTCTAGTAACGGAGATATTTCGACTTTTCAAATTTCTCTTCCTTTAAACCCCCCCCCCCTCCCACTGGTCCCATTTTAGCCGTTAACAAACTCGATCTATCTTATTGAATAAAACGACTAAATATCGAGTTTGGTAACAATCAAACAAAAATTGCGACCGCTAAAGCGGTAACAGACAAATATATATATATATATATATATATATATATATATATATATATATATATATATATATATATATAAAGTATTGATATAAACACTAAATGACAAAAACTGCCTCCGTGACAGAACGAGCGAACAGACTATAGAACAGCTCATCTATACTTGCACACTGACTACACAGTTACGAACCACACTCCAACACAACGAACACACTCTCAAAAACAAAGACCAGTGGCCAATAGATCTAAAGAGTTTGTTTACAAAATACCCATTATTATTTAGACATTTTTCTAAAACCTCAATAGAAACAGTGGACGTTTTAAACACTTTACTTAAAGAATAATATTTTGTCTTCCTTCCATTTTTTTTTTTAACACCTACAACAATAATAGTGCAATAGAATGAGTGGCATAACTTTCTTAAGAAGTTAAATTAATATGTTATTGGATTGTTTCCATTTGTCCTTATTATGCGTACTAATTTTTCATCACTTTGATTTTTGTTTTTTTTTCTTTTTTCGTTTTCTTTTTTTTTCCTTTTTCTTTTCTTTTTATTATATATATATATATATATATATATATATATATATATATATATTAATTTCAACAACAAATTTATGAACTACATTTCTTGTATACAAAACATGATGTATTATGAACATACATGTTATATACTGTAATAGTATGGTACATGAAGTAAATAAACGCCCTTTGTGCATAGGTGAGCGGTGTGTCATTGCAGAAAATGAGAAATGTGCTTAGTTGACGCAACCCCTGCGTGACGGGGTTTATGCGATAGCTGTTAGGCCTATTGGAAGGCTGGCTGCTACTTTCAAGTCCTATCCTGCCAGGGCATGGCCTTGTATGCTATTTAGGTCGCCTTCTCCCATTCAACTAGAGAATAACAAATACCTTTCTATCGCTCCCAACTATACTAATTGAATCGACAACAAACTGAAGCTGGATAACTATGTCGGGCCGATTAATTCCCAATGTTTACTTCCTTGTACGAACTTGAGGAAGTGCTGTAATAGCAAAACAAGTCTGTCACGCAGGGGCTTCGTTAACTAAGCAGATTTCCCACGTGCGCCACGTATTTGCATTTATCTCAAAACTTAAAAGTTCAATGGGAACAATATTTGGTATTTACGCTTCGAATGATGTGGTTTACTACATAACCAAGTATTATTTATGTAACATGAGTAGAAGTGTGGGGTTTGCTGTTGGCTGAAAATGAAAAAAATGAAAATATCTCGGTAAATATTCAAGATTGCGAATAAATGTATATGACAATATTTATAGTACATTTAATTTGCTATAAGATTGACTCTATACATTTTTTCGATCTGACCTATAGTAACGGAGATATTCCGATTTTTCAAAAATCTCCTCCTTTAAACCCCTCTCCCCCTGATCCGATTTCAGCCGTTAACGAAATTGATCTTTCTTTTTACATAAAACGACTAAATATCGGGTTTGGTAACGATTAAACACATATATATATATATATATATATATATATATATATATATATATATATTTGTACAGTTTTGAAGGGACCTCATTTTCGTCATCTCTCATCGATGGACATTTGAAGAAAAATTTCGAAAATCCTGTCATGAGTACGACCTCAATAGCTCATTTCCCTTAAGGGAAATCTGCTAAAAGTCCGTCACGCAGGGGTTGCGTAAACTAAGCAGATTTCCATATTGAAGTTGAACAATAGATAAATCTACATCTTGGTAACACAACACCTCCGTGAATATTAATTTAGTGAATAAATACAAACGGCAATAAGAAACCTTTCAGTAAATTTTAATCATTTCCCCCATTTACTGACAGGAAGGGTATAAAATGTAAACAAACAGGTCGCAATTTTTTTTTGTTCGTTACCAAACTCGACATTTAATCGTTTCATGTAAAAAGAAAGATCAAGTTCGTTACTGGCTGAAATCAGAACGGTGGAGAGGGGGGGTTAGACGAGAAGATTTAAACTTCATATCTATACGTCGGATCGACAAAGTGTATAGAACCAATCTTATTGCAAATTAAATGTTCCAAAAATATTGTATTATTCTTTTATTCTCTATCTTGAATATTAATTGAGATATTTGTATTTTCCAGTTTTAATCCTTCAGCAAACCCCCACTTCTATCCATGTTACATAAACAATACTCTGTTATATAATAAACCACTTCATTCGAAGCTTAAATACCACGTATTGTTTTTAAGAGACCTTTAATATACGAGATAAATGTAAATATGTTCGGGTGAACCCCCTCCCCTGCCATGAGTTCTTCGACTGCTAAAATTTGATTGATTGAGATAAAAATTATTCTGATTCATTATAAATTACAGTACTAGATATAGTAAATAGTTTTCAGTAATTGTTTTTCTTTCCGGTGTGAGGTGTGCAGACCTGTTTGTTTTCATTTCAGACGCTTTCCGTCGGGAGTTTGTTAAAATTGAGTGAGAGATTTCTTATTACCGTTCGTATTTATTCACTCAATATTCAGGGTGGTGTTAGCAGTATGTAGATCTATCAATTGTTAAACTTTACGAGGGAAATCTGCTTAGTTAACGCAGCCCATGCTTAACTTTTTAATAATAGGGATGGATAGTCTCCTATACTATTTCCTAGTTAGCGTCGATGATAGTCAATGCAGCGGGCCCTTTCCACTGACTCGGCAATACTCCTTCCAGTCTCTGCTTAAATATTTGCTTTCGGTTGGAATATTACACTGGCCCCTTCCTAAATCAGCGAAACCCCACTCACGCCAAAGCCAGAGTTGAATGACTCACTTCAAATACACAAGTTTAGCAGATACTAGCTCCGATACCCGGCTTCGCCCGGGAATTGTTTTGAGGTTGGATGGTGATGGCATTTTTTTGGCAAGGCTTTACTTTGCACACTATTTTGACATTTACCCGTCCCAGTGTTTAGGGTTTATACCCGTTGTTGGCATTTGTTAATAATAAAATTAATTTTTTATGTAAGACTTCACTGTCCTCCATATTGTCGTATTTCCCGTCCCCTGTGCATTATGCATAGATTTGAATTATTAAGGACAAAATATTAACGTAGATTTGAATTAACTTTTCCAGGTGAGGTACCTCATAGTTCAAATTCGAATGAATTGTTGAGCATATCAATATTTCTACGCAAATTACTTGCTCAACACATTGTTCCTGGAGAAATGTATAAAACAAAAGTTAATCTAAATAACAAAGTAAACAACTTTTGTTATGTGCATGTTTGTCGAAAAACAAATAGACAATTGAAATATCGCGAATTTTTATTTCAGGCCTCCCTTATAACCCCCACTCCCGTTCTAACCTAAATATTTTAATATAGCTTATAATCATGGAATAACTAATGCTAATTGACATACCAAGTTTTGTTAGATTCGGTTCAATCGTTAGCGCCCATTAAAATAGTTGACTCCCGCTTTAGTTTATAGTGTACATCTCGTTTATACGTTGTGAAAAGACAAAAATTAATATCGCAAAAGTTACTCTAAATAACAAAATAAACAACTTTTGTTATGTTCATATTTGCCGAAGAACCAATAGGAAACGAAATATCGCTATTTTTAAATCCTGGCTTCCCTTATAACTCCTGCCCGCCCCTAGAAATGTTGGTATTGCTTGTTATAATGAAAGCGTTAGTGCTAATACATATACCGAGTTTTATTCATTTCGGTTGGGTCTTTTGTCCCAAATAAAATTGTTCACTTCCGCTAGAGGTTTTAGCGTATATTTCGTTTATAATTCGGTATACGAAAAAAGTGTATATAACAAAAGTTACTCTAAATAACAAAATAAACAACTTTTGTTATGTTCATATTTGCCTAAAAACCAATAGGAATCGAAATATCGCCTTTTTTTAATTTCAGGTCTCCCTTATAATCCCCATTCCTATTCGTCTCAGAGGATATTAATATAGCCTAAAGCCTAAGTTGGGTTAGTAGTAATATACATACCAAGTTTCATAAAATTCGGTTCAGCCGTTTATGCGTGAAAAGGTAACGAACAAATAGACACGAAAGAAATCAAATGCCGAAAACTATAAAATCCAAATATCTCGGTTAATATTCATGATACAGAAAATATGCATAGAATAATATTTAGAGACCATTCAATGTGCAATAAGATTAGAAACCCCGCTCTCCACAGTCCGATTTCAGCTGTTAACGTACTCTTTCTTTTTACATAAAACGATTAAATATCGAGTTTGGCAATTTGATCAAAAAGAAATTGCGACTGCTAGAGCGTTAACATACAAATTTACACACACACACACACACACACACACACACACATATATATATATATATATATATATATATATATATATATATATATAAAATTCTTAATTGATCTCATTTTCATCATCTAGATAGGATCGATGGACATTTGAGGAAATTTTTTAAACTCGCGTTGAGATCCGCCTCATAGCTTATTTCCCTCAAGGGAAATGTGTGCTAATACAATTATTTCATTTAATATTCGAGTTAACGAAAATATGCAGAGAGCAACATTTATAGTAAATTAAATTGGCCACAACATTAGTTTAAAGCAAGTTTCGATCCGTCACGCAGGGGCTGCGTAAACTAAGCAGATTTCCCTGCATCAATAGTTTAACAAGAATGGTTCTATAACACTTCCCGCCTCATAATAACGGTGATATTTTGAATTTTTTAATTCCCCTCTCTATCCCTCTTTAACTGCTTGTGACAGAAAAACTCATTTCATTTATTGCAATGCAATTAGTATAGTTTAATATTAATAGAGTGAACTTCCTTGACTTATTATTATTATTATTAAATATCTATTCGTTTATTTCCAACAACATATTTAAATATTACAAGCAAATGATACTAAGAATGGCTTGAATGTTGTCTTGAGGTGGGGAGTTGTCCATTGACAATTCCCACAATGGAGGGAACATTGGGTTGTATTATTATTATAGATCTCTTGGCCACTTACACTTCAGACATCGCCTTGGGTTTTCTGGAACATGGGTAGATGAAAGCGATTCGACTAGAGGATTAGGATGTGCGGGAAGGAGAGAGTGGAATTTCTGATATCGGGATTTTGCGAGGCTATGGACTAAAGGAATGTTGAGGTCGTTATGGAGAGTTAAATTGGATACGTAAAATGGGGAATCTGTAATTTCTCGGAGTATTCTAGATTGGAGGGTTTGAATTTTGTAGGAATTTGAAGGTTTGGTGGAACCCCAAAGTTCAAGTCCGTATGTCAATATTGGTCGGAGTACTGTCGTATAAATCAGTCGTTTGTTGTGTAGTGATAGTTTAGATCTGTTGTCAAGTAGTCTTAATATAATTCTGTACCGTCGAATCACTTCTTGTCTTTTTAATGTGATGTGGGGTTTCCAAGTTTTATTATTTTTAATATTTTTAAATGAAAAATTAATATGGTTTTCTTCTTTTTTACAGGAAGCTTCTTCGGACAGTCCGTTGAACGAAGTAGGTACATAAACTTTTTTTATAAATAAAATAATCTTGCTTAATAATTCATGTATTCAGTAATTTGCTTCATTAAAACACTTAGTCTGACTGCATGTAGTATAATTAACATATCTTATATACATATACATATATATATATATATATATATATATATATATATATTTGTGCACATGCTATTTGAAAAAAATGACATTAACAATAAATGTTGGGTGTATGTGTTATTTCGTATCAAACAAAACAAGAAACATTTAGAGCATAAATATCTTTATATACAATGGCTCAGGTTAGCCATGTGAGTTAAAGCGTTGGCCTTTATCTCACATGGTAAACCTAGAGTGGCGAGCTCGATTCTCGCCTGGACCAAGGAAATTATTTAGTGACGGAATTCATTAAATAACATGAAGTCCCAGCCAGGCTAGAAAAGGGTGGTAACCTGTAGATAACCCATCCCAATTAGCCATAATTGGAAAAATTGGACGCTAATAAATAATAAGCGGACGTTAATAAACTCTATTTGTCGTAATTTTTGTTTGATCGGCCTCAAAATTCATTTTTATTGGAATGAACTAAGATTTTTTTCACCAACACTGACCAAAACTCCAAAAAAAAACAATAACACTATATATATATATATATATATATATATATATATATATATATATATATATATATTTGTCTGTTAACGCTCTAGCGGTCGTAATTTTTGTTTGATCGTCCTCAAAACTAATTTATCAACGTTTTATGCAAAAATAAAGATCCAGTTCGTTAATGGCTGAAATCATACCGGGGGAGCGGGATTTAAAGGGGGTAATTTTGGAATATTCTTAATATCTCCCTTATTATGCGTTAGATCGAAAAAGTGTATGGAACCAATCTTATTGCAAATGTAATGTTCTAAAAATGTTGTTATTTACATTTTTTCACTATCTTTGATATTAACCAAGATTTTTGCATTTTTTAGTTTTCGGCAATCAGTAAACCCCCACTCCTACTCATCCAATTAACATTAAGCTGTTATATTATGAAACACTTTATTTGAAGCCTAAATACCAAATAAATAATAATAATAATATTTATATACATATTAATAATTGCCTATTAGCAGATTTCCCTTGAGGGAAATTAGCTATCGAAATTATACGCGCGTTTTTTGAAAAATGAAGTCAAATATCCGGCGACCCTACCCAGTAGATGATGAAAACGTATGTTATGGGCTGCGTTAACTAAGCAGATCTCACAAGGGCGTCACGTATTTCCATTTATCTCAAAACGCAAAAGTTCAACGAGAACAATATTTGGAATGTAGGGTTCAAATAATGTGCTTCATAATATATCAGCTTATAGTAAATATAACATGAGTAGGAGAGGGGGTTTATTACAGGCCGAATACTAAAAAAACGTCCGTCACGCAGGGGCTGCGTAAACTAAGCAGATTTCCCATGTTAAGTTTTACAATAGAAAAATCTGGATACTGGTACCACAACACCACCGTGATTATATACAAACGGTAATGAGAAATCTTTTAGTTAATTAAAATAAATTCCCAACTGAAACGGCTTCTGAATTGTAAGAATAATTTATATTTTAATAACTCAAATTTTAGTAGTCCAAGAACTAAAGAAGGGGGGGGGGCGGATAAACAGAACGTATTTGCATAAATCTCACAAAGTAATGAAGGTATGGAAAGGTTAGAAGAAGCTTCCACCTGAGCCGAGCAGATACGGAAAGGCCGACCTAATCCGAACTATACCCGGCCACAGACTTCATAAAAATGCAAATATCTCGGTTAATATTCAAGATAGAGAATAAATGTATATAACAATAGTTATAGTAAATTTAATTTACAATAAGATTGGTTTTTATATAATATTTCGATCCGATGCATAATAACGGAGATATTTTGAATTTTCGAAAATCCCCCTCTAACCCCCCCCCTCCCTCTATTTCGATTTCAGCCATTAACGAACTTGATCTGTCTTTTTACTTAAAACGGTTAAATATCTAGTTTCGTAACGATCAAACAAAAATTGCGACCGCTAGAGCGTTATCAGACAAATATATTAAGATTTAAGGGAAATCTGCTAAAAGTACAAATATCTCGGTTATGATAGTGAAACAATGCAGATAACAACATTTATAGAACATTACATTTGTAATTAGATTGGTTCTATACAATTTTTCGATTCGATGGATAATAACGGAGATATTAAGAATTTTAGAAATTCCTCCCCTCTGAACCCCCCCCCCCTCCCCACTGATCAGATTTCAGCCATTAACGAACTTGATCTTTCTTTTTAAGTAAAGCGTATATGTGTGTGTGTGTGTGTGTGTGTGTGTGGGAGTGTTGTGTGTGTGTGTGTATGTGGGAGTGTGTGTGTGTGTGTGTGTGTGGGAGTGTGTGTGTGGGGGGGGGTGTGTGTGTGTGTGTGTGTGTTTGTTTGTTTGTTTATGTGTCTGGTAACGCTCTAGCGTCTGAAATGTTATCTTTACCAAGTTCGATATATAGATCTTCTTCCAAATGTATTGTTCTAAGAATGTCGTTATGTCGTTTTTTCATTATTTTGTTTATTATCCGAGAGATATGCAATTTTCGGTCTTCAGCAAACCCCCACTCCTACTCATCCAATTAACATTAAGCTGTTATATTATGAAACACTTTATTTGAAGCCTAAATATCAGATATTCTTCTCAATGAACTTTTACGTTTTGAGATAAATGCAAACACGTGACGCACGTGGGAAATCTGCTTAGTTAACGCAGCCCCTGCGCAACGGACTTTTTTTCATCCCGACACATAAAGCCGTATCTTTCCGATATTGCAGAATATTTTTACAAGAAAGGCTCAGCTGAGGTTTTGACAACGCAATTATTAACGTGAGATGGCTCAATTAAAGCGTAGCTAAACATATTTAATCCGACAAACACCGCCATTGTGTTTTTACTACTGAACAGACCTACAACTATACTATATCGTTCACGACTGTTGACTATTGACACCGGAAATTCATCGTCTGTAGGGGACGGTGATAAATATTAAATTTTTCTGGTTCACCTCAAATTACTCCACTATCTATAGTAAATAGTTTTCAATACAATTTATATGTTATATTAAGATATATTTCATTAATTTGTCATCTTTCCGGTCTAGAATAATTTTATCTATTGAGCGTTGAGAAGTTGGCTGCCCTGTGTGTTTACAATTCAAACACATTCCGTTGTAGATATTATTAACTTGTAAATTGACTGTATGATTTCTTATTATCCACTGTACTTATGCGCTTAACATTCACGATGGTGTTTCTAGTATGTAGATTTATCTGTTGTTAACGTTCCCGTGGGAAATCTTCTTAGTTTACGCCGCCCCTGCATGACGGACATTTTTTGTTTGAGCATTACCAAACACAATATTTAAACGTTCTATGTAAAACTAAAGATCAAATTCGTCAATAGCTGAAATCTGACCATTGGGTGGCTGAAGGGAACGGCGAAAGTGGGGATTTTGGAAATTCTAAATATCTGAGTTATTAGGAGTCAACTCTAATATTGATATTTGATATATATATATATATATATATATATATATATATATATATATATATATATACATGTACTGCTCAAAAATGAATAGGGATATTGGCTGTTTTGTGGTATTTATGGGGCCTAGCATTTTTGTTTTTTTTTAATTATAAATATCATTAATATTTATAAGAAATTATTGTCTTTTTCCCCCATAAAAAAGTAATTTAATTAAGATCGATTTAATCAAAATTAATAGGATAAGAAAACAAAGTCCGTCACGCAGGGGCTGCGTAAACTAAGCAGATTTCCCACATGAAGTTTTACAGTAGAGAAATCTGCCCAATAACAGCTGTAGTAGGAAGGGATCTCTAAACCTATTCACGAGGGACGAATAGTTCCGGAAACGGCCACCAGAGCTCTCGTCGGAAAGTCCGGAACATGGCGGGGTTCCGCCGACCACACACACAATACAAATGCAAATATCTCGGTTAATATTCAAGATAGAGAATAAATGATAGAACAATATTCAAAGTAAATTTAATTTACAATAAGATTGATTCTATACAATTTTTCGATCCGACGCATAATAACGGAGATATTTTGAATTTTCAATAATCCCCCCCTCTAACCCCCCCCCCACTCACACTGGTCCGATTTCAGCCATTAACGAACTTGATCTTTCTTTCCAAGTTTGGTAACGATCAAACAAAAATTACGACCGCTAGAGCGTTAATAGACACACACATAGATATAAATATATATATATATATATATATATATATATTACATAAAACCACTAAATCTCGCGTTAGATAACGATTAAACAAATATATATATATATATATATATATATATATATATATTTATATATATCATTTGGAACAGACCTCATTTTCGTCATCTCCTGGGTAGGATCGATGGACATTTGAAGAAATTTGTCGAAACTCGCATCATGAGTACGACCTCAATAGCTGATTTCCCTCAAGGGAAATCTGCTAATAACCAATATCCCTATTCATTTTTGAGCAGTATATGCGGGTGTGTGTGCGTGTGTGTGTGTGTGTGTGTGTGTGCGTGTGCGTGTGTGTGTGTGTGTGTGTGTGTGCGTGTGCGTGTGTGTGTGTGTGCGTGTGTGCGTGTGCGTGTGTGTGTGTGTGTGTGTGTGTGCGTGTGCGTGTGCGCGTGTGTGTGTGTGTGTGTCAGTTAACGCTCTAGCGGTCGCTGGTGGCGGAAATCCGGCCAGTGGGAGGGGGGAGAATGTCGGCAATTCTTAATATCTCTTTAGTATGCGTCGGATCGAAATATTGTATAGAGACATTCTTATTGAAAATTTAATGTTCTATAAATGTTGTTATGTACGCTATTTCAATATCTTTAATTTTAACCGAGATATTTGCAAATGTCCATCGATCCTACTCAGGAGATGACGAAAATGAGGTCCGTTCAAAATGATATATATATATATATATATATATGTTAACGCTCTAGCGATTGCAATGTTTGATCGTTACCAAACTCGATATTTAAACGTTTTATGCAAAAAGACAGATCAAGTTCGTTAATGGCTGAAATCGGACCAGAGGGAGTCGGATCAAAACATTGTATAGAGCCAATCGTATTGCAAATTAAATTTACTATAAATATTGTTCTATACATTCATTCTCTATCTTGAATATTAACCGAGATATTTGAATTTTTATTAAATGTGGGCCGATAACGGACGAGTGAGTTTCCCGCCAAAAGCTAGTTCAGCCGTAACTGTTCGGCTCCCGTATGGAGATTTCTCTATTGTATAACTTCACGTGGGAAATCTGCTTAGTTTACGCAGCCCCTGCGTGACGGACGTTTTATAATCTCCTAGGAAGGATCGACGGAGAAATCATCGACAATCGCGGCAGGAGTACAACCTCAATAGCTGATTTCCCTTGTGGGAAATTAGCTATTGAGGTTGTACTCATGACGTGATTTTCGGAATTTTAATGTGTTTTGTTCAAAACTATATATATAGATTTATATAGTTGTCTGTTAATGCTCTAGTGGTCGTAATCTTCGTTTTATAGTTACGAAACTGGATATTTAGACGTTTTATGTAAAAATAAATACGAATAGAGCTTTATTCAAAACTGTATTTATATTATATATCACCTCTCTAGCAGTAGCAATTATTGTTTTATCGTTTCCAAACTCGATATTTAAACGTTTCATGTAAAACTATATATATATATATATATATATATATATATATATATATATATATATATATATATATCGGTTAATAAGCAACAGTGAGAAAACGTGTATGACAAGATTTATAGAAAATTCTATTTGCAATAACATTGGTTCTATACACTTTACTATATACCTTTTCGATCCGACGTATAATAACGGAGATATTAAGAATTTTAGAAATTCTCAACCTCTCCCCCCTTTCCCTGACCAATTTGAGAAAGAAATTGATCTTTCCTTTTACATACAAATTTTAAATATGGGGTTCGGCAACGATAGAACAAAAATTGCAACCGCTAGAGAGTTAACAGGCAAAATTTTATATATATCCATATTTAAAATTTTTATGTAAAAGGAAAGATCAAGTTCGTTAATGGTTGAAATTGGATCAGTGAGAGGGGGGGGGGGTTAGAGGAGGGAATTTCGAAAATTCGGAATATCTCTGTTTATTGTACGTCGGATCGAAAAAGAATACAGAATCAATTTTATTTGTAAATTTAATGTTCTATGATTCATGTTCTTGATTATTAACCGAAAATTTGTATTTTTTTAAATTTCAGCTTTCAGTAAACCGCCCACTCCAACTCACGGCATATTAAATATAAACAGTTGTATACTGGACGGCTATATTCAGAGCTCAAATACCAAATATGGTTACTTTTTAATTTATTTATTTACGTCCACTTTATGCTACATTGGCTAATAGGGACGGGTTACCTACAGGGAACCACCCTTAAACCATTGAACGTTTACTTTGTGAGACACATGCAAATACGTTGTATGAGGAAGACATCAATTAAGATTTCTAGTTCTTTACTCTACCTCATCCTTGAATCATTTCTTTCCGACAGACATTTCCAAGTTTCATTTAGTTCCTCAGTCTCATCCTTATTCCCCCAGCTGGCAGGTGTACCACAGGGGGGTATCCTAAGTCCTTTCTTATTCCTTACCTATACTGCCGACATCCCATCACATCCCGAAACTTCCCTTCTCACGTATGCAGATGATACAGCAATCTTGACGTCCAACTCAGACCCAAATATGGCATCCGCATCTTTACAAGAACACCTAGCTCTGCTAGAATCCTGGCTGACTCAATGGAGGATCAAGGTCAACAGCAACTAATCAAGCCATGTAACATTTACCCTCAGTTATTTTGAGTAACTTTTATTATATACACATTTGTCGTACGGCGAACGTATAAACATGATATACGCTAAATACTATAGCGGGAGTCAAAAGTTTTTGCGGAAGTAACTAAGTCAAAATCATCTTACTCCCAGCTTATTATCAATTAGCAGATTTCCCTTAAGGGAAATCAGCTATTGAGGTCGTACTCATGACGCGAGTTTCGAAAAATTTCTTCAAATGTCCATCGATCCTACCCAGGAGATGACGAAAATGAAGTCCGTTCAAAATTATATATATATATATATATATATATATATATATATATATATATATATATATATTTGTCTGTTAACGCTCTAGCGGTCGCAATTTTTGTTTGATCGTTACCAAACTCGGAATTTAATCGTTTTATGTAAAAAGGAAGATCAAGTTCGTTAATGGCTGAAATCGGACCAGTGGGAGGGAGGGGGGGGTTTAGAGGGGGGATTTTTGAAAATTCAAAATATCTCCGTTATTATGCATCAGATCGAACAATTGTATAGAATCAATCTTATTGCAAATTAACTTTACTATAAATTATGTTCTATACATTTATTCTGTATCTTGAATATTAACCGAGATATTTGCATTTGTATTGTGTGTGTGGTCGGCAGGAGTGCTATGTTCGGGACTTTCCGCCGACATCTAGGGCGGCCGTTTCCGTAACTGTTCGTCCCTCGTGAATATGTTTAGAGATTCCTTACTAATACTGTTATTATAAGGCAGATTTCTCTATTGTAAAACTTCACGTAGGAAATCTGCTTAGTTTACGCAGCTCCTCCGTGACAGACTTTTCCTGATTACATAAGCTTTTATTTACAACTGGAGAAATACAGTATGGGCGGTGGACCGAGATCACCAGCGTGACATTTCGGCACGTGGGAAATATGTGTAGATTATGGACTTTTAAAATTTTAATTTGAGCATCTGTCTCTGGTAACTGGATGAAATGAGAAAATTAAATGTAATGTATATATAATTAAATATATAATTTTTGTCATCTACGTAGGATGGATATTTGGATAATATTTTCGAAAATCGCGTCAATAGCTGATTTCCCTCAAGAGAAATCTGCTAATACGATTATCTCATTTAATATTAATAGTTAATAGTTAGTTAGAAAATGTGCAGAGAGCAACAATTATAGTAAATTAAATTGGCAACAAGATTAGTTTAAAGCAAATTTCGATCAGTCACGCAGGGGCTGCGTAAACTAAGCAGATTTCCCAGTATCAATAGTTTAACAAGAATGGTTCTATAACACTTTCAGCCTCATAATAATGGTGATATTTTGAATTTTCGAATTCCCCTCTCCAACTCTCCCCATATTCCGGGTGGGGGCAAGGTGGAAAGGAGGGAGGGAGAGTGAGAGAGAGAGAGTGTGTGTGTGTGTGTGTGTGTGTGTGTGTGTGCGTGTGTGTGTATGCGCGCGCGCGCGTGTGTGTGTGTGTGTGTGAGAGAGAGAGAGAGAGAGAGAGAGAGAGAGAGAGAGAGAGATTCATTCTCATCATTATCTCGGTAGGATCGATGGACATTTGAAGAATCTTTTCGAAGTTCGCGTCGGAGTACCATGTCCCCACGAGGGAAATCTGCTAAAAGGAAGTTTTTTTTTTTTTTTTATTTTTTTTTATCGATTTCATTTATAGTGGTTTTTACCACCTCGTTGGACTGTAAGATGAGCAATTCAGCTTACATTAAATATCGTCCAAGGTCTGCCTAGAGCTGACGGCCAAAGGGAAGTGATCCTGAAGGCAGTCATCCTCTCAACCTCAGGCTGCAAGTAATAGCCATATCGTACTCAAGTGTATACTACCATATCTGGAGAGCTCTTGTTTTAGCACATTTCTCTTAGGGGGAATCAGCTATTGAGGTAACCATAATGCTATGAGAATAGACTCATGACTGGGTTTCGAAACATTTCTTCAAATCTCCATCGGTCCTATATAGGGCATGACCAAATAAGATCCATCCAAAATAGTTAAGTTAGTCAATAGTTAAGCGTTTAACGTAAACTTTAAGATTAACTTCATTAACGGCTGAAATCGCTCCAATGGGAAGTGAGGAATTTAAACAAATTCGAAATATCCCCGTTATTATACGTCGGAACGAAAAATTGTATAGATCCAATCTTCTTGCACATTTCATTTTCTATGCATCTTGTTCTATACATTTTTTCTATAACTTAAATATAAACAGAGATATTTGCATTCTTTAGTTTTGAGCCTTCAGTAAGCCCCCACTCCTACTCATGCCTTAATACCAATAACCTGTTATATCATGTACAATTTTATTCAAAGCTTAATTATACATCCAAAATTACACACACACACACACACACACACACACACACACACACACACACACACACACATATATATATATATATATATATATATATATATATATATATATATATATACTAGCTCAGATACCCGGCTTCGCCCGGGAATTGATTTGAAGCTGAATGGTGATGGTAATTTTTTGGCAAGGCTTTACTTTGCACAATATTTTGACGTTTACCCGTCCCGGGTTTTGGGTTAATACCCGTCGTTGCTGTGGCTTTGTTAATAATAAAATTAATTTTTTATGTAAGACTTCACTGTCCTCCATATTTTCATATTTCCCGTTTCCAGTGCATTATGCATAGATTTAAATTATTAAGGAGAAAAAATTAACATACATTTGAATTACTTTTTCCAGGTGAGGTACCTGGTAGTTCATACTGAAAAGAATTGTTGAGCAAATTTCTCTAAATAACAAAATAAACAACTTTTGTTATGTTCATATTTGCCGAAACCCCAATAGGAAACGAAATATCACAATTTTTAATTTCAGGCCTCCCTTTTAACCCCCACTCCTGCCCGTTTCTAAAAATGTTAGTATGGCTTATTATAAGGAAGGCGTTAGTGCTAATACACATACCGAGTGTTTTATTTAGTTCGGTTGAGTCTTTTGTGCCAAATAAAATTGTTGATTTCCGCATTAGTTTTTAGCGTATAACTCATTTATACTTCCGTATAAGGCAAAAGTGTATATAACAAAAGTTACTCTAAATAACAAAATAACCAACTTTTGTCATGCACATATTTGCAGAAAAACCAATGGAAAACGAAATATCACTATATTAAATTTCAGGCCTCCCTTATAACCCCCACTCCTGTCCGTCCCTAGAAATGGTACTATGGCTTATTATAAGGAAGGCCTTAGTGCTAATTCACATGCCGAGTTTGGTTTAGTTCGGTTGAGTTATTTGTGCCAAATAAAATTGTTGTTTCCGCATTAGTTTTTAGCGTATAACTCATTTATACTTCCGTATTCGGCAAAAGTGTATATAACAAAAGTTAATCTAAATAACATAATAAACAACATTTGTTATGTTCATATTTGCCGAAAAACCAATAGGAAACGAAATATCGCTATTTTTAATTTCAGCCCTCCCTTATAACCCCCACTCCTGTTCGTCTCAGAGAATATTAATATAGCCTAAAGTCTAAGTTGGTGCTAGTTGTAATATACATACCAAGTCTCATAAAATTCGGTTCAGCCGTTTTTGCGTGAAAAGGTAACAAACAAACAAATAAACAAACAGACACGAAAGAAACAAAATGCAGTTATGGTGTCTATGAGATGTGAAACGAAATGTTATCATGAAATTTTGCGAAAAAAATCAATGTACAGACAGAGGTTACAATTTTATATATATGACTGTTACCGCTCTAGAACTCCTAATTTTTGTTTCATCGTTACCAATCTCAATATTTAAGCAACCAATTTATAATGTAATATCAAATTCGTTAACTGTCTGGGCAAAGGAGTTCTGAAATTCGTCAGGGGAATTTTATCTCCGTCATTATGAGTCGGATTGATAGAAGCTATATGACCAACCATTTGTAAATTTAACTTTCTATAATAGTTGTTTTATACATTTTCTTCTCATTTCACATAAGCAAAAACCAAATTATCGTAGATTGTCTTATTTCAATCTTTATTAAGATGTATTTTTTAAATAAGAAAATGAGAAGGGGATGTTTAGAGGAGGGATAAACTTAAAAATTCCAAATATCTCTGTTATTTTGAGTGGATTCAAAATGTGTTACTTAAGTTCCTTGTTAGTAATTTGATTTTGGGCAGTTGTTGTTTTATAGAATTTTACTCCATCTCAAATATTAACCGAGATTTTAGCATTTATTAATTTTTAGACTTCTGTAAGCCGTCCCTCTTGCTTTTGAAAATTTTACTCTGAGCCCCTTGGCCACTCAACATCTCATGTCTAGCTTCAATTTAAATTACTGTTTACATAGGCTTTTTATTACGTGAGCAATAGAAAATTAAATGGTTCGATGAAATCATCAGCATGCAATTCCATCCCAAGGGAGATCTGCTTAGCTTACGCAACACCTGTGTCACACATTCTACAGCCTGAATGATATTCTGTATCCTTTCATCTTTATCAGTAATGTCCTTTAAGGGCAACATTGAGGTTTGGGAGCCCCTATTCCTGCTATTTTATTGAATTTGCCTCTCTAAACATTGTAAGACGAAGAAACACTTATTCATTTTATAGTATCCATTTCTTTATTATTTTTAATAAACCTCAAAATAAATCAGTTAACTAATTGAGAGATACCTATTTGAAACAGAGTATGAAATATCTATTGTTTCTATAAAAGTCCGCCTCGCAGGGGCTGCGTAAACTAAGCAGATTTCCCGCGTGAAATTTAACAATAGATAAATCTACATACCGGTAACACAACACCACCTTGAATATTAAGTGAATAAATACAAACGATAATAAGAAACCCCCCGACGGAAAACATCTGAAATGCAAACAAACAGTTCTGCCAACTTCTTACCGGAAAGAAAAACAATTACTGTAATATATCTGAATATAACGTATTAATTTGATAGAAAACTATTTACTATATCTAGTACTGTAATTTATAATGAATTAGAATAGTTTTTATCTCATAAATTTAAGTAGTCCAAAAACAAGAAAGGGAGGGGGGTCAACAGAACATATTTACATCTATCTCTTAAAATAAATGTCTCTTGAAAACAATATTTGGCATTTAAGCTTCGAATGGTGTGGTTCATTATATAACCGGGTATTGTTTATGTAACTTTTTTAGAAGTAGGGGTTTGCTGAAGGCTGAAAACTGAAAAATGCAAATATCTCGGTTAATATTCAAGATAGAGAATTAATGTATATAACAATATTTATAGTAAATTTAATTTGGCATATGATTGATTCTATACATGTTTTCCATCCGACGTATGGTAAAGGAAATATTTCAAATTTTCAAAATTCTCCCCTTTAAACCCCCCTACCCCTGGTCCGATTCCAACCGCTAACGAACTTGATCTTTCTTTTTACAAAAATGATTAAATATAATGATAACGATTAAACAATAATTACGACCACTAGAGCGCTAACAGACAAATATATATATAGTTTTGAACAGACCTCATTTTCGTCATCTCCTAGGGAGGATCGTTGGACATTTGAAGAAAACATTCGAAAATCGTGTCATGAGTACAACCTGAATACCTGATTTCCCTTAAGGGAAATCTGCTAAAAAGTATGTATTAATACCAAGCCTAATGTTGAGCTTATGAATTGACTTTTTTCAGTAAATCCCCATTCATGGTAATGTGTGTAATATACAAAGTAGTGTTGTTGTCCCAAACAATTTCATTTATACATCTTATTTTTGCAACAATTAAAAGTGTCCATAATATTGTAACTTTTTTTTTTTAAATGATAATTTGCTTTCTTGATTTTTAGTTAGTCTTAATTAGGATCATACTTATTTTTAAGGTTTGAATATTTTAATTTCGTGTAAACCTAATCAAGTAATTTATAATGTGGGGGCCTTGCAGTTCATCAAATTTCCTTTAGATTAAAATCTCATCCAAAACATTTTTTGTGAATAAAGGGTTTGGTTCAACAATGTATCATAGCATAAATGGAATATATTAATTTAATTTTTCTCCCACAAATAATTTATTAAATCTTTGCATTTATAATTCATTAGAAATGTTCTAAACTCTCTATTATCCGAGGACACCATTTTAACCCTGCTAAGTCCAAAAACATCTATACTAGAAACACTGCTCCACAAATAAGGAATCAGTGTAAACTCTTAAGGTTTTATTATTTCATAATTAATATTATGTATTTTATTATGCAATAATATATAATTTGATTGTGCATTTCTGTTTCAGGTTAACTTTGTTAGCCTTATACTATTAAACATTGATAAGATTTTTATTTTTCAGCGGGGACGCAGATTCCAACACTGGCAAAATGCATGCCAGAGAAGAGAGTGGTGAAACTTCGCAAGTCACATGACCTTTCTCTGCAGTATTATCCCAGCTGTACTCGAGTCGAGAGGTGTGGAGGATGTTGCGCACTTGATGAATTCTTTTCCTGCCAGCCAACTGAAATTGAGTACATTAATTACAGGGTAAACACCATCATTCAGGACTACTTTTTTGTCAAAAATCATACTTTAATTCGCTTTACACAGGCTATATTCTTTAACATTATTTCTGTTTATCATTCAGATCTGCAAACAGGATAATAACTTTGTGTTCTGCAAAACAGAACTTTAGGTGTGAATATACAACTTGGTGTTCACACATATAGAACATTAGATGTTAATTCTATAATCCTCAAAATTACTCTTTAAACATTAACCTTTAGAAATCATAAAGATGTATTAAAATGAAATTTACAATAACGGCTCACAAAGAACAAAATCATAGAAATAATGAACCCTTGGTTTAACACTGATTGTGCAAGGGATGAATGAACTAAACAATGCTCATCAGATGGTCCTCGAATAAAAAAAAATAGTCTAAACAACGTTTATTTTGTGATGGAACAAGAATATACACAGACAAATAAGAACCATTGAAACTCAGAACTTAAAAAGAGTTGCAGAAGCATTTCAAAGCCAATGGGAGCAATATTATTATTTAAGGAATAATAAGCAGGTTTGTGATGAGTTATGCCTTTCCTTTACTTTACTCTTAATTAAGCACAAGGCCATTTGGTCTCATATAATACAGAATAAAGGACCTGGTTAGTAAATAACAGCTATCATATTCTTCATCAGGCAGATGCTGGATTAAGCATATAAGAATATCGAAGTTCTGCATCACCAATGACTTCCAGTGTCTCCATTACAGTATAAAATGGTCCAAAGTAGTAAAATATTGCAGTCTGAATATTTCTTGCAAGCTCTCAGAATGATAAAGATGTACTTTTGGAAGACACTCAGCATTTAGCATCTCCTTTAACAAAAAGGAAATTGGTGGCATATATAAGGGCACCCAAGATAACTCCTCAACTGTGCCTTAAAAGTTACAAACCGAAAACTAAAATTGTGTTATGACAGGCAAATCTATGGCAAGAATGACTAGTGCTTTAAGACATTTTTGTGTCTCCTTTACAATATAAACTGACTAAGACAATGGATTTTAACTATTCTGTTTGTTTGAGAGACATAATTACAAAAGGATCATAGAGGAATGGGAAAATACATTAAAACAACTAGCATGGAATAGAGCTTCAGGTCTCTGCATCAAACAATTTTCCTAGAAAACAATAGTTGTATTATGTATATAAAATAAGTTCACTTGAACAATACAACAGATAAAAGAAACGGAATCCCAACTGGTCCGTGAAAAGAGATCTCTTCACCAGCTTTTTTGTGATCAATAGAGAAACAGGTAGAGGGTTGGAATCAGTATGAATGCCTAGCAA
This sequence comes from Riptortus pedestris, assembly GCA_019009955.1. NCBI lineage: Eukaryota > Metazoa > Arthropoda > Insecta > Hemiptera > Alydidae > Riptortus > Riptortus pedestris. Next base: position 6,851,921 of record CM032233.1, read on the forward strand.
ATAAAATTGAGTGGTACAACCTCTGTACTATAATAAATGGAAAAATACATAGTTTAGAAATTCTCAAAAAGATAGAACGTTTTAGGCTGCCAAAAAAGATGTTTGATTGTGTACACTGGAAGGAAAGACAGGCATCAGGAAAGATCTAAATAAACTAAAAGAGTTTTGACAGCCCTATGTGTTCCATTCTTTCTCCATACAGCAGTCTACCCCAGCCATTTGCAACTGTAGGAAAGTGATATCAAAACCTGATTGATAAAAGAAGACAAAATTTTAAATAACCTAACACAAAATAACCTGTACAAACCTCACAATTTGTTTCTCTCATTATAGGAATGTTCAGCTTAGTCTACAGTTTACATGATAATAATATTCAATTTAAAATATAATTAACAATACTAATGGTAAAAAGAAGTATATTAGAAAGACTTATTTTTGACAACTGTTGCATAAATGGGTAATTCAGATATTGGTATTTGCTGTGATACATAAATAGTGCTCTTTCCTTATTCATTTTAAACAAGTTAATTGTATCAAACAATTAGCAATTGAATCTTAACTCTGAAATAAATAGTTGCTCGATAGGGTATATTATCTGCTTGTTATAAATAAATTAACTCTTTTTTTCCCTTCTTTGTGCATATCAGTAATAAAGAAACATTAAACTCAGTTTTATTGATTAATGTGATCTTTGTTTTAGGTTACCGTCAGCAAATATACAGGCACTACTCAGCTAGAAACTAGAGGAAAGGAGATTGTCAGAGTTGAGCGTCACCTGAAATGCAAATGTGATTGTATTATTAAGGCAACAGTAAGTTTATTGCTTCTCCTTTCTGATTTTTTTTTTAGTTATATAAAGATAATATAATTAAGAAATGATATCTCAATAATCAGGCCAATATGAATTCAATTATGGGTGTAAGAGATATCCAGACGTATAGAAGTTAAGCCATGCATTAAAAAAATGTAAATAATAGCCTGACTTGCAAAGTTAGCAGAATGGCCTCCTAAGGAAGTCAGCTATTGAGATTATTATCTTAAGGAAGTATTTAAAAACATTCTTCAAGTGCCCACCAATCCTATCTAGTACATAGATAATGAAGATGAGGCCCATTCAAATATAAATAGTTGTATGTATGTATGTGTGTATGTATATATATATATATATATATATATATATATATATATATATATATATATATATAATAACACACACACACACACACTCTAGCAACCACAATTGTTATATTTGATAATTATCAAACTTGATGTTTAAACATTTCAAGTAAAGCTAATGATCATTTGCACAAACAAAAAGTGACAATTTACATAATGACTAAATGTACAATTGTAAATACAAGTTGCATTGCCCAATTGTATATAATCAATCTTATTAGTCAAATTATTATTTAATTCTTAAGTTATGTGGTTTGGTTTACCTCCTAGTATTACTGGTTACTTGCATTTTTTTTTTTTTTTTTTTTTTCATTTTCACCCCTCACCCTTACTTGTGTTATCTTCGCATTAAGGTATTTTGTCTATAAATATCTCATCATGTCCAGCTTAAAATTTAATACTTTTTTATATAGGAGGAAATAGAGAATAAAATAGGAAATCCAAAATATTGAAAATTTTACTTAGTTTATCCACTACCTTTTTTATGTTAACCTGACTTATTTGATTCATTTAATTCACATCTTCTAAATATTTGGGCTGAATTAGAAAGAGTCTCAATGATAGTCATTATTCTTGAGTTTTCTAACTGTGATTTTTCAATTCACTGTTATTTCATTTTTTTTTTTTTTTTTTTTAAGAAAAAATATTGGAGTAAATATAATTTACATAATGACTATTACATTACAAAATATATTTCATTTAACCAAGGTTTGATGTAGCACAGAATATAATTATTATTATTATTTATTAACGTCCACTTTTTGCAACTAAGGCTAAATCTAGCCAGGATGGGACTTAGGATTTTATTTAATGAATTTCGTCACTAAATAAATTCCCTTGCCCAGCCGGGAATCGAACTCGCCACTCTAGGATTACCATGTGAGATTAAAGGCAACGCTTTAACTCATATGGTAATCCTAGAATATAATTAAATTTCATTTATTGAAAACAGAACAGAATAAAACAGCTTTTAGTAAAAATTTAGAAGTAATACATATTAGAAATTTACATGCAGCATACATTCTATTTTTTTTGTCTTTATTTTAGCACTGCAATGCTTTGCAAGAGTATGTCAAGCATGAATGCAAGTGCATGTGCACAAATCACGACGAAAAACAAAAATGTTTAGAAGACGACCCAAAATTGAAATTCTGGGACCCAAGTGACTGCTCGTGCCAATGCATAAATGTTAAAGACTGCACAACCGGTTACGTATTCAACAAACACTCCTGCAGGTATGTGATTATTTTTCGATTTAATTAACAAACATATTAATTTTATCATGTTTCTAATAGGGGATTATACTTTTATTCTCTATAGAATAATTTTTATTTTCCATGTATGGCCCTTCAGTATATATATAATAATTTTAACTAAAAAAAAAAAAAAAAAATAAAAAAAAAAGGATAACCAAAATAATGATAGGACTAGCACAGGATTAAAAATAATTTAATTATATAACACTGAACATATTTTTTTAACTTTCAAGATGTGACTGCCTTGGTGGTAAGATCAAATCTTTTTATAATAAGTGAAGAGGCGTCATAAAGAATGCAAAACATGTAAAGGAAAAATAAAGCAGTGGAATATTTTTCACGAGTTTTTCATCTATTGACCTTCCGCCATTTCTCCTTCAATGAGGATTAACTTCCTTGGAAAATACTGCACTTTGATACTATCACATATGTGAACAAAAAGAAATAAGTTTCTCTTAAAATCAAAAGCCAGATCAAATTAATACGTTTAATTATTGTACTAAATTTCCACTAAAGGTATAAATATTATTAACAATCAAATTGTACCTATAACTTATTTACACTATAAATAAAACTATTATTATCAAAAATTTCAATCATTGCACATTAAAGAGAGATGCTTACTTGTTTGTGTGAGGTTCTGACGATAGTGACGACCCATGAGTATTGTGAAAGTGATAGAGTTTTATTCTCTAGACATTATATGAGGTTCTTTATTCCCTACTTCACTAAAGCAATACAAAAAAAATACCTTCAGTTCTGATAACAAACCATTAACTTTATATTCCAGAATGCAGTTAACATATACTTAAACGAGTGCTTGGAATTTAGTTACCTAGACATCTCATTCATGAAGATCTAGGTGAATCTGCTTGAGTTATTTTATAACCCTAAATGTGAATATTAGAAGGAAACAAAACATTTTTAGAATAACGAATTTCTGTTGTCCCTACCTTACTTTGGCATCTCAAGTTAATGGATTAATGTCAGCAAAATAGCTGTCGTATCTGTTCACTTCCAAATGAAATTCTAAGTGTCACAAAACAATAAAAACTGAAGGACTTCAGTGCTATTTTGATAGCAAGCACTATTTGCAAACATATTAGCTAACATTGTTTACAGAGAAATAAATCGGCGAACATTTTCCACTAACATTAAGGACCAAATACCAATGTTAGCTAACAAAAATGGATGTTCCACTCGAAGTTGGTAAGGATCCAAGGAATTTAATGTTTACAAACATTTATTTCCATGCAGCTTTGTTTAAACCTGTTTTTCTACTGAACTTTGTGGAAGAAGAAGAAAACACTCATCACAGTCAGTATTTATATTGATTTGTGAGCTCAAATGATATTTTCCTGAGCAGTTACTTCTTGCCCTAATACTGATTATTAATTAATTGATGAATGAATGTGGATATGATTTGTTCTGATATTCTGAAGGGGTACATTAAACTTTGAAAGGAACCTCCAGTGACTAAAAATCATTAAGTAACAGCTAATTTCTCACACTAAAATGCTCTTTTCTAAAACTCGTCTTCCTTGAAAATTTTGGCCCAATCAAATTTTATCAGATATTCAAAATCTGGTGGGTATATTCTCATAAAATTTGTAAAACTTCTGCTATCTTCAATTTGCAAGTCATTCAAAAGACCACTAACTAAACGTTCCCGCAACAAAGTTTTAATCCACCATTGACTTTTACTTTTTGCTGCTGTTGTATTAATATCACTTCCACAAGATCTGTTTGTGTTGTTTATTATTATTTACTCCACTTTATGCTACTATGGCTAATCGGGATGGGTTATTTACAAGTTACCACCCTTTTCTAGCCAGGGTGGGCCTAAGTAATTTATTTAATGAGTCCGTCACCAAATTTCTACTGCCCAGGGCGTGAATCGAACCCGCCACTCTAGGTTTACCAGGCGAGATTAAGACCAACACCTTAACTCGCACGACCAACTTGAGCCCCCTGCACAAGATCTCTTCCACACTGTTCAACATTGCTACTGCTTCTGTCTCTGTTACATAAACATTTGTAAGCAAAATGATGAATGGTCGCTAACATATATTAGCTAACACAGTTTATTAACATTTGTTCATTAATAGCTGTAAGCTAACAATGCTTGCAGCAGTGTGAACACACTACAGTAGTATTTTTTGTATCTACATCTTCACCAACATGAACATCCCTTAAACCTTGTCTTGCGTGACCCTCTTCAATAGCTGACACCTGTTTTAGATTCCACCAGAGTGCATATATTTAAATTATTATTCTACTAACTATTTTTGGCTTAACTATTTGATAACATCTTCTAAATTTGTTGGCTGAGTCAGTAAATAAATAAAATCATTCTTCTCTTTAAAACCCCTTTATTTTGTACATGTCTTGTGGGCTAAATTGCAACCTATTAAGTAGCTTAAATTTCCATTAAAAATATAATATATAAATTTAATACATCCTCAAAAAAATAATTTTACAATTTTTTTATGAACGTGATTGTCATGTCATGAATGTCAAAATATCTGAAATTACCCTTAACTACATTTAAAAATATGAAATAATATGCCTAATAAAAGTATTACCACTAAAGAAGTGCTAGTTGATCTTAAACTATTGTGAAGATTCTCCAATAATTTTTCTTTTTATACTATTTCTTTCTTAGTCTAAAATTGTTACTGTTTCTAAATTAAAAGTAGTTGCTATTGAAAGTTTTGTTGGAGCTGTTTTATTCTCATCATTGTCTACACTATTGACATCCTGTTATTTTCTTTTATTAAATATTGGTGAAGGTTCCCCAATATACGCACTATTATAATATTTGCAACTTATTCTTTAAATATTGTATTTTGATTTGGAATGATTTATTTAGTCGTTTGCTCTACTGAAATTGTTTGATATTTTATTATCATATTTCCAAACTATTTAGCAAACATTATTACACTTTAGTTTCAATTTCTAAAATGAAAAATATGATTTAATTCTTCTAATTAAAATTATTATTATATTCTAATTAAAATAATTATTAAAATGCTTTCTTGGACCCAATATTCTTCAGACTTTAATGGCTAGAGTCACCAACAAAAACTCTTTTTTTTCTTCCATGGAGGGCATTCCTTTTTGGTTTTAAGTGATCATCCCCTCTTACTCATTGAAGTGAACCTACCATACTAGGGAGTTCCTTGAATCTTTTCAGTTTCAACAACCTCCCCAGTATCCAAGGTTCTTTTTAATGTGCATAAGAGCACTTTACAACTAATTGGAATAGCTCCTGAAGACGTGGTATATTAGACATGAAACATGGGATCTTTTTAATGAAGTCTGTGTGGATATTTTTATTATTATTATTATTTTTTCTTTGGTGGCTATTAAAGTATAAGAATAAATGAGTTTAATTATGTACTATGGCTTTTATTCCTAATTTCTTTATTATATATTTATTTTGTCCTTATATATATCCATTGTGTATTTCATTACTGGTGTCAGATGTGTTGACACATTTTAAATTTATAATTTCTGACATTGTGTTCAACATAAAACTCACAGCAAAGAAATGTACAAGTTTTAATGGGGAGCCTCGTGAAATAGATTGGATAATTAAAAAGCATGTTTTTACGTTCCTTAATTACTACTAACTCTTGGAATACAAATTTCAACTAACGCTTCTCTTAATAATACGGGGATTATAATAGTACTAAGATGCCCTGTTATTTATTTCCGAGAAACTAAATGAAATTTATATTTATTTTCAGTTGTGAGCCAGAGCAGAGACAAAGAATACCCAATACTGATCAAAGAGGTACGCAACGGAGGAGGCAACCTTGATGTTTTATGAAAACAAAGAAGTGAAATATTTGGTTTGATATATGAAGTTGTTGATTTTTTTTTATTTGTATTTATATTTGCCATTTATGTTACAATGTAATTGTTAACATAAGAAGAAATGTGAAGTGTAAAAATTATTTTGTTAAAATATATTTTAATATAATTGTAAGATAGTTTATCTAGCTAGAAGTGATGGTCTAGATTATAGTTATGTTTGTTCCTTTGTAAAGTATAAAATAACAGTACCTTCAACATCATATACGCTAATTTGAATATATGTTTTAAAAGAAATAACACTTTTAAATGACATATTCTGTAAAAGTAAATTACATAAAATGTAATGTGTGTAAATGATTTTAAGGTATAAATAAACAATATAAGTTTTAACTTTTTTTTTTTTAATCAAACTCAACCTATTTCACCCCCGTATGTTAGAGAGAGGTTCAAGGCAAAGCAAAGAAATTGAAAGTTGAGACATAAAACTAGAAGGAAGAAACAAACAAAAACTGAAGTAAAAAACAGCAAAAATAAGCATAACTCATTTAATTATCAAATTAAAGAAAAATGTATGGGACAATTGAGGTACACTACATCATCAACAAGATTTTTTTATGTAACATTTTTCGATTAGAGTAATAATAAGAGATATTTGTGATTGTATGTTTTACCCCTTCTCAAAAGCCCCACTCTTTGTGATTTGATTTAATGAATATATTTAGTATTATAATATAAAACTGTTAAATATTGAGGTTCGTATACATCAAATAAAATACCTCTAAAGCATAGAATTATCATTGATGAGAACATCAAAAATATATCCTTTCTACCTTATATATTAAAGGTCTGATGAATAATAATATGTATGTTGGCTTGAAATAAGTTGCTACCTGGTATACTGGCTAATTTTTAATGTGAGAGAAAAATACAAATTACTCTTGAGATTATAGGCTAACACTAAGAGTCAAGCCTGTGGTTCATTCATAATAATATCAGCATCCAGCAGTACAGCTTGATGAATGCAATTTTTCGCTGTTTACATAAGTTCATAAAAATTTGTCTGCATGTTCATTTCTCCAAATGGCATTTTTTACATTGTTGGTAAAATTAGTATATTGAACGTTTTGTAAAGTTATACTTTTTTTGTGAAGAGGAGGAGATCACTCCCTTAAAATTTGTCTTAACCCCCCCCCCCCTATCCTATATAATCTTAACTTCAAATCCCATACTACACTCATAACACTGAATGGTTTACTCTTTTTACACTTTCATTTTCTTCAAAACTTAATTTGTGTTTCCTGCTTAATACAGGTGTTCATGTGAATGACCTTTTCTTTACCTTACAACAAAGTGAATTAAGGTAAATTGTAAATGCAAATCAGAAATTTACATACATCCTATATACAATTCTTGTACAGAGAGGATTTTTAGAGGAACAAGGCAACTAAAAAAAAAATCAGAACATTAAAAGATTTTCTTTCATTAATAAATGACAGAAGTCATAATTAAATCTTTATAAAACTATTCAGTAACTTTAAAATTTATCTAAATTAGAATCTCATAATTTATTCTATTAAAACAATTTTTTTAATATTTATTTTACAAACTTTCAAGAATTGGAAGTTCTGGTGTTAAAAAATTATTTGTCTATATATTTTAGTTACATAGTCTATATATTATTAATTTGAAATTAGACCAATTATACACATTATATAATGTTCTAAACAATATTGATTTCATTCAATTTTCAGAAAAAAATAATAATACAATGCTTTTCTCTAATTTCCATAGCTCAACCATAAATAGCACATTGAAAATGTAGTAAAATACTAAAAATCACAAGGTTTCATTTTTAATTTGTTCAGGAGTTAGACACATTATTTGGGTCCATCGTCTCTAAAAAATGGTAAGCTGTTTAAACAAGAGGGCACTATTTTAAAGAATGCTTTAAAGTTGTACAAACACAAGGAGATGCAGTCACTATAAGGTTAAATAAACCTGTATTATTATTTTCAACCATATGCAACCTTGCATGAAAAAGTGCAAACAACTTATGAAATGAATATGATGGAAGAGCTGCTAACAAAAAAAAAGCAAAGGAATAAGGACAACAAACAGAAGATCAATAGAATAATATTAAATCTCATGGCAACTAGTTTCATTCTAATTAGCTAGGAGAACTCATTCCCAATGTATTATTTACTACAAAGCTAAGGAAATCTATGACTAAAACCCCTAACTTTGTGAAATAAACATGATATGATGATAGTTAAACAAACTAAATTTCAAGTGCTATTGCCAGTATATTTATTTTATTTTAATGAACTGAAGATACTATAATTGGTAAATACTTGGAAGCAATAATAACTCAACAAAAGAGTAATAAAGAATACAGTTTTACTCCATATGACAAAAGTATATAACTAGAACTGAAGAATTTGCTAGAGATGATACATTTTTAAATCTTACTTAGACTATGAGAAATTATTTTAAAATATTCAACAAAATTACCTAGTTATCAATGCAAATCGGCAACTGCATTGAAATGTGTAAAATTTGTCAAGCCATTTTCTAAAATGATGCTATTATGCTTTTTGACAAACCCTGCTCAAAACTAGTTAAAATTTGCAATTCATATATACGTAAAATTTCGCTATTATATTTTCTTTAATATGGAAGAAAAGAACTCACACTATTCCTTTCATCATTTACTTTCATATTGCAGGTTTCAAATGGCTATTTTTATACATTATATCCTAGAATTCAATTAATTCCTATGCTAATTATAAAAAATAATTTGTTTTGCTCTTTTATCATTTATATATTTTTTTAAAATTTCATTTGAATAGTAATATTTCAAATAAATGAAGTGATGTAATATATTAAAACTTTATTAAAAAAAAAAAATATTACATAAAAATCAATTTCTTTAAATCATATGACTAGTAAATATGTATTTTCACATGTTAAATAAATTCATCATTTCTCTATAGAATATAAAATGAATATTTATAAATCAATCAACCGATCTTCAGCAATTATTTAAATGAATTGTACATGATTTTGGAAATATCACAATAAAAACAAAAAAAAATTAATAAGACAGTGATTTAAGGTAAGCTTTCCAAGCACAGTTGGAAACAAAAAATATTGCAAATAGTTATATAATAATCTTTCGTGGATACTTTAACAATATTTCTAATGACAATCGAGTAATTAAAAAAATTAAGTGAATTACAGTTTCTTTTATTTTTAGAAGTTTATATTATTTCTAAAAGGGATAAAATCAAATCAACAATGAGGTAAAGTACAAATGTAAATTGCATTTCCTTCTTGTCAAGAATGAAATGTTCATTTTCATTCATGATTGTGCATGTTAATAAAAAAAAAAATTAATCTAATTATATATTAAAACACTGAATTATGATAAGTAAAACCAAATAAAATATTATTTACAATGAAAAAAAAGTCTCCAGTCTTCCATGATGAGTAATTTTAAAAGATGGCTTCTAAATCTTCATAGAGCCTATTAGAAAAAAACAGACAAAAAATGTTAAATTCATAGACATAGTAACTAAACAAGAAAACATATTCCTCAATTTAAATCATTGATAAACACAACAGCAAATATTTTTAAGGTTCTAAAACATTATCTTTTTCCTTTTCATTTTTGAAAGTCTACACTGTTTTTTCTGAACTACTATCTATTGACATTTCTCGTCTAAATTTAATAAATTTTCTTACTAACATTTTACTAATACCTATTTATGATGTTAGCAAATACTCCCTTAGAAAAACTTACTTTATCAGACTACTTCTGCACTTCAAGTTTTTTTTTTGCATTTACTGACAACAGTTAATTTGTTAGTGTATTTTTTTTTTTTTTTGAGAAATTCAAAATGGAATCACGTGAGAGAAGTTCTCAAACACATATTATTTAATATCTCAAGTTTTTATCAAATAAAAACCAAACTTCAAATTTAAGCTTTTTACAGAAATATAACAATTGTGTTTATTGTAGGGCAGAATCAATAGAGGTGCATTTACAACCAAACCAATATGTATGTTTACCAATAAGTATGTATGTATGTATGTATGTATGTATGTATGTATGTATATATATATATATATATATATATACATACATATATATATATATATATATATATATATATATATATATATATATATATATTTCCAAACATCTCTCTTGAAATGCTTAATACCTTTTCATAATTGATAGATAGAGAGGCGATACAAAGGTAAAAGTAATTTGCAATGAATCAGAGATAGCATTACATATGCCAATCATAAATAAATATATATTTTATATTTTGAGTAATGCAGGACAAAGCGCATTTAGATTATCATTTATAAGTATTTAAATGTAGAGTTTGTATCTGTAATTCAGATTTTTATCCAATTTGGAGTTAAGTCCCCATGTGCTCTGACATATTGGTAGATAATGCCAATGGATTTTTATAGTAACATAAACTGCTCTTAAAGCCAATACACTGAACAATATTTGAGATGAATTATGATAATTAGATCACATTTAGTAGCTTTTTTGAGCATATTTGATCGGCGGGAGAAAAGTTTGTCATGGGCACAGGCTATAGAAGGACAATATCGCGAAGGGATTAAAACAGTCAGATGCCAGATATTCCCGAGAAGAGACCCTTGTCAGTGACATCTGGTTAATCCCTATAGCCTTCAGTCGGCACATCCTCAAATGGCTGAGTCTGATCTTAGAGAATTTCTATAAATCAGCTAAGTTTTAGCAGCTTACCCTTAAGGGAAATCAGCTATTGAGGTCATACTCATGACGTGATTTTCGAAAAATTTCCTCAAATGTACATCGATCCTACCCAGGAGATGACGAAAATGAGGTCCGTTCAAAACTATATATAGTTGTCTGTTAACACTCTAGGGGTCCCAATTTTTGTTTAATCATAACCAAACTCTGTATTTAATCGTTTTATGTAAAAAGAAACATCAAGATCGTTAATGGCTGAAATCAGAACAATGGGAGGGGGGAATTTCGAAAAATCTTCGTTACTATACGTCGGATCAAAAACTTGTATAGAACCAATCGTATTGCAAATTAAATTTACTATAAATATTGTTATGTACATTTATTTTCTATCTTGAATATTAACCGAGATATTTCCATTTTTATTAAATGTGTGCAAATAATGGACGAGATGAGATCAGCTGGTGCCGGTTCTATTCGTGACTGTGCCGAAAGCTAGTTCGGCCGTTTCTGTAACTGTTTGGCTCTTATGAAATTGGTTTAGAGACTAATTACTACTACTGTTGCTAGTATGCAAATTTCTTTATTGTAAAACTTCACGTGGGGAATCTGCTTAGTTTACGCAGCCCCTGCATGACGGACTTCATTCCTTGTAATTTAGTTTAAGTAGATATAAGTGACCACTTTATAACGCTAAAAGGTGCCTATCTCATTTTCAATTTATACTTATAATTGGTGCATTTTTGATTATAAATATATTTATATTTATTTAAATTGTTGGTGAAACTCTTCCTAAATTCTTTGTTAGTGATTTGGTTGTGCGAATTATTATTTCTACGGCTTCCACCGCCCATTACCGCAGCCAGATCGCTACAAAGTATAATGGTTCATATACAACTTGTAAACCTATGACCCTATATGAATATGAATTGTGATAGTATGCACTTTTATTTAATTGTATTCCATTATTAACTGTATGGAAACAAACAACAACGGCTCATTTGGCCATTACATGGGGGCGTTAAGCATTTTTTGATTAATAGATGCTAAGCACTTGAGGTAGAAAAAATTAGTAGGGCAAAATTGGGAAACAGATTAACAAGGACCTAACTATATTTCAAATAGTTAAATTTCGCATATAGACAACAGTGTTAAGAAATGCCATCAAAGGTTGAAAACACTTTAATCTCAGATGAAAATGTCTTTATGAAATATATTACAGTATTAATTATGATAGTATTTCAAGAACAGAGAAAACCATTTCAGCAGATCACTGAAGCAAGACAACATACTACTTTAGGTGGACTAAGAGCCTTTCAGTTGCCAGAAACTCGAAATGTAGAAGAATGTGATTTTACGAATATGATTAAATATTATTAAACCTCAAATACTGGGAAAAATAACAAATGAGGATCAATCCAATGCTCTGTATGGACCACACCCAATGGATTCTATATCATGGCACAGTCAAGGTGTGGAACATGATGAGAATTTGGTGACTCAAACAATATAATTAAGAATAAGTTATGTTAATAGAAATATATTTATTCTAAATGTTCCAAGAATCAAGAAAAATACTTCCTACATTTGACTGGAAAGGCCAGAGGTGTTATTCATAAAGTGTTTCTATACGTGTTTTTTTTCCCCCGTTTTTGGTTTTGTTTGTTGGCAAGGTGCCCTGTAAACAAACAGATGAAACAATATTTTTAGTTTCACACAACATTCTACTACCCTAAACTGTATTATATATTTCTTATATACTTATAATTATGACTGCTGAAATTTATTATAACCCTCGAAATCTAACTCGTAAGTAAGTACTATTCAACATGAAGAATTCTATTCAATAATGACATTATAACTAATAAATGAAAAAAAAATAATAATAATGTCTAGTTTAAATCCATATACGAATGATACATTGTATAAAGCACCTAACAGTTCAGACTTCTGGAAAAAAACATATAGAAGTTCACCATTTACCTTTCGCCTATTGTTAATAAGTGAAAGCACATAATAAGTTGTACCTTCTTAAAATTTAGATAGAATGTTGTTCTACACCACAAAATAAAAAAAAGTTTTTCCATTCATAACCCCCCCCCCCATTGCCCAAAAAGCCTAGGTCAAGACCATGAGTATAAAATGAACTGAATGGCAATTAATGACATGACTAATAGTTTTAATCAGTTTGTTTAAGCAAAAAAAAGTATTGGATCTATAGTAGTTAAAATTATAGAATGCTCTTTAAAAAGTAGTATATTGATATGGGTGACAGCATTTTTATCAATAAACATCATTGAATCATAGTTTCAGTCACTGTTTTGTGAACAGACAAATGGATCAAGATTTCATTACAACAAAAATAACTAGTCCTAAACATTTATGAAGAAAAACTTTTAGAAATTCTAAGCTAAAGAAAACTATAACTCAAAACAACTCATTAAAGGAAAATAGGGAAATTTCATAAAATTTATTTTGGATGAAATAAAATTATTATTATTATTAATTGTGATAGTATGCCATTTTATTTAATTGTATTCCATTATTAACTGTATCTAAACAAACAACAATGGCTCATTTGGCCCTTACATGGAGGCTTTAAGCATTTTTTGATTAATAGATGGTAAGCACTTGGGGTAGCAAAATTTATAGGACAAAATTGGGAAACAGATTAACAAGGACCTAACTATATTTGAAATAGTTAAATTTCGCATATAGAAAACTTTTAGAAATTCTAAACTAAATAAAACTAGAACTCAAAACAACTGAAATAAAATTATTTTTATATACTTGACTTTTACCATATGATATAAAAGGACGAACTTAACCATTAGAAGTAAATAGTAAATTTTGAAGCATATAATTGGTTGTACTCATTTTTCATAATTTATTCTAAAAAGGGTAATAGCATAATATGAATTCAATGGGTACTGACTTTAATGTGCAATGTCCTAAGTGAAACAAACAATTAATTTCATAGATGATTTTATGGCTGGGGAAGTTAAGCTTAAAAAAAAAATTGATGTGAGAAACGTCAGAATATTTTCGTTCTCATTGCTAATCAGTTTGATAAGGATAAGGTACTTTTCGTATGGTTAAAACTAGAGCTGGTGTCTTTGAGGTTACCACTGGCAACGGAAGTCACCTATACTGTTTATACTCCCCCTGCAAGTGGTAATTGGAAAAATAAGTGCAAATCGGGTGGTACAATATACAATAGGCTCACACAGCACATGGTGTATACTGGCGATGTCTTGCCAGACATATTGCAGCATTGAGCAGTAGAAGATCTAGGACTCAAAGTAAGTTGAGGTGAGGCTAAGTATATGAGAACCTCTAGATTGACTGGATAAATTGGAGCACACGTTTGCTTGGGGGTTTCATATTTGATAATGGCATATTTAAGTATATGAGAGGGATAGTTACAGACAGCAATTATGTGAAAATAGGTATATAAGCTTGACTATAGCAAGAGGCCTATACCCTGCAATGACTCTAATGGCTAATAGTAGTAGAAATGTACAGTTTCATGTTTTGTAATTAAAAATATTGATATCCTAATTTATTAATAATTATTTATTTCATAGAAACTGTTCAGAATTTGCTACCACCTTTGGTAGGAATTAATTCTTTTTCACGAAACATCCTTATAGAATTATCTTTTTAAAAATAAAAGTAGCCACTGGATTTGAAAGAAATTCTAGTTTTAAAATTCCAGTTAATTTGGAATATTTATTAATCTCTTGAAGTCAGTTAACACCAGAAAATGTATTGATGATGTTTGATAAGGCTATAAGTTACTTCTTACTGTAATAGCAGGATACACTTGTCAGCCCTTGAAAATAAATTTAAGTACATTAAAAAGTATCCATGAATGCACATTTTGGAAATTTTATAATATTCTGGATAGAGATGTATGAAGGAAAACCAATGATCAGTGTAAACATTTTCTAACATTTTGTTATGACTGTAGCAAGAAAGTCACATATAGCCTCCTTTATAAATGAATAACAATTTCCTATGTGCTGAAATGACATGCTGGAGATGTCAATCACACTATAACTAGCTTAATACTTAAATTAGAGAACATTATAAAATTATAAATAATTTCCATTTCCTTCTTTCTTCATTATAACATTTCAAGGCCCCTTTCATTTTAAGTAACTTCAGAAAGGAATAAGTATTTGATATGTGGATTTTTGGCAGTAACTTGGAATGCAACTTCATATTCCTTACCACAAGATGAAGTTAATGCATCATTTGATTAGGTTGTATCGAAATGGGTACATACTTCTTATATCAAGGCATATTACAACGCTCTGAGACTGAAAGTATTTAGTAACAGAATGTCAGCCGCTCTCATAAACATTTGGGCAATACGAAAACATGGAAGTGCTTAATATCTTTAATAAAAGTTCAACAAATATTTAATTATTTTTATTTTTGGGTTAAAAAAGAATATGGCAATGATCCAAGTTAATTAGAAGCTGATCCGAGAATAGAATATGCATGAAAATAAAAATTAATCTGAAATAATAGGATTAAAGGAAATCATATAAAACCAACCTCATGGCATTTGTACGAACGTTTCCTCATAATCTAGAACCACACAGGCTTTCCTCTCCGTGAATCTGAAAAAGTAGAACAACAAATTAATACATGTAAACTATTATCCTCATAAATGACAGTGTTAATCAACAAAGACAACACGAAGAATTGTGCAGGGATTAAAGAAATAATTATCTAAAAAGTAAAACATAAAAAATGTCTTCAGTCAGTTAAGTTACGTTCAATAACAGGCAGAATATATCTTCAGTATATTATAATTTCTACTCAAAGGTCGGCCCTTTCTCACCATAGACAACAATTAATTATAAGATTCTGTTAGATATAAGTTTATAGATATATCAGTGTTCCCTTTTGATTGATAAATATCACCAACTGAGATTAGTCAATAAACTGCCATTTTATTATGAACAACAAGTGATTTGAAGTATCTCATTAACTAAACACTCCACTGTTATAATATTAA
Source organism: Riptortus pedestris (assembly GCA_019009955.1). Classification (NCBI taxonomy): domain Eukaryota; kingdom Metazoa; phylum Arthropoda; class Insecta; order Hemiptera; family Alydidae; genus Riptortus; species Riptortus pedestris. The sequence continues at coordinate 6,867,960 of CM032233.1, forward strand.
AGATTAAAATTGAGTTGGGGCTGACGGCGCATTCAATTAGTATTTTTAAAAACGGTTAATGACCCTGGAAAGAATTAGGAACATATAATTAGCATTCTAAAGAATTTTCGGAAGATCGGGCAATGATATATATAATAATTTCGGTAATATGTAAACATGAAAAATATTAAATGTGCTTATGCAATTTTAACAAGTGTTCAATAAAGATAAATACATAAAAGAAGAATTCTTCCAGAGATGGGTTCAATCTGGATGAACAAAATAAGCATGTTTTCCTCCGAAACATTCCTCAATTATGACAAATTTCACCAGCTCCATATTCAGGACCAATGTTCAACATTATTATGTAAATTTTAGATAAAATGGAAATAATAAACAAAACCCAAAAAACAACTATTATATATAAAATGTAATTTCACAAACATGGTAAAATGATGAAAGATAGGCATACCAAAGGAAGTGTCCACCTTTCATTTCTTTACAATGTTTTTTTTTTTTATTTTTTAATTATGTGTTTCATATATAATAGTTGCTTTTACATAGTTATCTGTTATTGGTTCTCATATTCACACAATAATGTTGAACAATGGCCCTGAATATGGAACTGAGGACATTGTGGAGGGAAACATGCCTATTTTGTTCAACCAGATATATAAAAAAAATGAATTTGTTATTATTCTTCTATTAATGCCAACATACTATTTCAAATATTCTTACCAAAAAGATTGGAACTATATTTTCCATTTGGAGGTTGGTATATTTCTTGATGAAATGACTTTCCAGCTTTTGGTTGCTTCTCAACTCTAGTTGGTTCGGCAGGAATCTTCCTCTTTTGTGTAGACTTAATCTGAAATTAAAATATTAATTAATATTTTTTAATGTATTAAAGTGCATTAATTCCTCTTTTTTCAATCTATAATCTTATTTTTGAGCAAAAAAAGTCTAAATTGGAAGAATAGTTAAAAATAATGCCTTGTATAGCTTGGGAATTGCAAAAAAATAAGCACCTGAATAATAACAAAGGATTAAAACAACCAAAAATTGAGAAATAAATAAAACAACCCTAACAGATCACGTTTTTTGATTAAAATATAAATTTGATTCAAAATCTAGATAATAAAAGTAATGGAATGAAAGAAAAAAATCACATATTCAAAAATAAAATATAGTTTTAAAGAAAACTTAGCACAGATTTAATATATTTTTTGAATAGGTACATGTTTTAAATTAAGTGTAAAGATTCTCAATTCAAAGAACAGAACTTACCACAGACAGCCAAGAGAGCTTAATAGTTGATTTATAACTTGGAGGATTATGAAAGAAGTCCTTTATTAAAACATTTATATTAGATATGGTCTTCAAAGCCATCATCTTAATCCTATTGTCCATATTATCGAGGTCTTCTTTCTTATTTTTCTTCACAATTTCATCCAATGTTTTCACATATACTTGTGAAGCTCTTGCAAAGTACTGCAATCTGAAATACAAACAAGTGTTTTTATGCTAATGCTATTTTAAAAAAACATAGTTACTAGTTTACTATGAACCAAAAGGTCTATGCCATCAAGATGTTACACATTGCAGTTGGAATTAATGGGTTTGGGCAAGAGGCTGTTCTTATCATCTAACTATACCCACAAAGGATGGGGTGGACAAAGACTTTGAAAAATGGCATTCTGGATCTCCCTCCAGCCCAATGACTAATAATCTTATCTTCAAATGTAGTCATTGTGCCTTTAGATATGTCCAATAATTTGCATGCTCATTCATGATAAGAGCTTAACCCTTTGTTGCTCACATCATTAGAAATGACATTTTTAAAAACCCAATCAAACAAAAATATTACACTACTAACTCCAAATGAGGAAGATAAGGAGAGATTTGTGCATTTTGCAGTACTTATAAATGTGAAAAGTTCTTTTCATTGATGAAAATTAATAAATCAAAACATCGTTGACTGACGATAATTTGGAAAATTCTTTTCGTCTTTGTATCAGTGGAATTAATCCAAACATCGATGGATCCCAAATTCAAACTCATTGATAGTACCATGTTGTACCTATTATTTTTTTTCATTTAATTTTGTTATTTTAATAAATTGTCGTTGTAATTTCAAGTCTGATATCTATCATTAAAAATTATGAACACTACTTTGAAATGCACTACTTTTAAAACCAGCCCGCAAACATATTTGCATACTAAAGTTTGTCCTGCAATATGTCAAAGGTTGCCCATACCTGCCCTAAGGTGTTCAAGGCTATCCTGACACCTGTGAGCAGATTCCTATTAACCTCTCTAGTTTCTATTATATTATATTTCATAGTTCATCACCTGTTTTGAACTGGGCTTTGCACTAGACAAGTATAAAATCTTTATTTATAATTTGAAGTTTAATTATTCTTAGTTTTAATTGATCCTTTGTTAATTAAGAATCAATAACTGAGCTTTAAATTTAAAAATATTTCAGAAAGCATATAATTTCCCAAAAGACCAATGAGAGATTTTACTCATCTATATGTGTCATAAACTGGCATCACATGACTTTTAGAAAGTTTAAACTAAGTGACAGAGTGTTTATTTTACATCAACAGTCGTGGAGCTATAGACCAGTTTAAATCAAGCATGCATCAAACAGATAACTTAAATATTAAATATATAATATACACACACACACATATATATATATATATATATATATATATATATATATGTGTGTGTGTGTGTGTGTGTGTGTGTGTGTGTGTGTGTGTCTGTGTGTGTACCATTTCAGTATTCCTAAGCTGACTCCTTTAACACCATTACTCTGTGGCACACACCTTTCCAGAAAAGTAATCCTGCACTAAAAGGGAAGGCAGAACGTGTTGAAAAATATTGAAGTGTCAATCATAATCAACATGCATTTTTAATACATGTGTTTAAAACAAGCATTCGATTCCACCTGCTCAACAGCTAATGAAAGAGCAGGCACACAACCTCATTCTTATGCTCACACAGTAAGCTGTTTATAATATTTAGATAATGTTTACACATTCTAAATATGCACTAGGCAGTTAAGTATATTTCTGAATGTATTGAACATAAATTTGGCACAGCATCAGGGGGTTTATGAACAATCTACAGTAAAAACTGGCAAAATTTATAAGAATTTGTTTTATAAAAATGGGGAGGGGTGTATAGACCCTTTGTGGTGTGCTGAACATTCCTTCTAGGAGACCAAGGTTCATTTCCTGACATTGTACACTCAATTTTATAAGCTAAGTCAATTTATAAATGGACTAAGAGGTTGGACTTCTATCAGTTCCCTCGTGTCTACACAACATCATAAGGCAATCCAATAACAACAAAAAAAAAAAACTTTAAAATCTAGTGTATCATTATACATCCTCCCACCAAGGCTGTGTACCCAGACCCAGACCATTTACGAGCAACTATTGAACAAAAAAAAGGAACAACTGGGCTCACCTAATCCGGAAATCCTTCAATTTATTTAAATCTGAGCTCAAGTAATCTGGATTTTCTTTCATTAAAACATGAAAGGTAGTCAAGAGGCATTCAACATAACTAAATTGCAGTTTCTGATGAGATACTCCTTCATCTTCAGTTGGCAATGGTAAATATTCCTGAAAAAAAAAATAACAGCAAATATAACTATAAAAGTACAGTCCTAACAAGTAAACAAAATATAAGACAGCGTATATAATACACCTTTTACATACAGAGAAATATTAGGTATGACAGGCTAAATTCAAATGCTAAGAAATTCCTAACTTTAAGTGTCAATGATCATTATCATTCCTAATTTATTTTTAAAAAAGTCTGTCACGCAGGGGCTGCGTAAACTAAGTAGATTTCCCAAGGGAAGGTTTCCAACAGATAAATCTACATACTGGTAGCACTACCATTAATATTAAGGGTATAAATACAAATGGTGATAAGAAATCATTCAGTCAATTTCAAAGTTAATAATATCTACAACGGAAAGATGAACCATTAATGAAATATATCTGAATATAATATATTAATTTTATTGAAACCTATTTATTATAACTGCTAGTGGAGTAATTTGAAATGAATCAGAATAATTTCTATATCAATCATGCAAATTTTATAATCCAAGAACAAACAAAAGACAGGGGGGGGGGGGGTCAACAGAACAAATTTGTTTGTATCTCGTATAATAAAGGTTTGTTGAAAACAATACTTGGCATTAACCTTGTAATGAAGTGGTTCATGATATAACAGCTTATTATTAATATTACACTAGTAGGAGTGGGGGTTTACTGAAACCGGAAAACTATAAAATCAAAATATCTCGGTTAATACTCAATATATATAAAATATGTATAGAACAATATTTATAGTAAATTTAATTTGCAATAAGATTGTTTCTTCACAATTTTTGAATCCAACGCATAGTAACGGAAATATTTTGAAGTTTCGAAATTCTTTCCCTCTAAACCCCCCCCCCTCCCCGGACCGATTTTAGCCGTTAACGAACTTGATCTTTCTTTTTCCATAAAACGACTAAATATCAAGTTTGGTAATGGTTAAACAATAATTTTGACCGCTAGAGCTGTAACAGACCAATATATATATATATAGACACACAAACAGATTTGAATGGACCTCATTTCATCACATCCTAGGTAGGATCAATGGATATTTGAGGAAAAATTTTGAAAATCGCGTCATGAGTACAACCTAAATAGCTGATTACCCTTAAGGGAAATCTGCTAAAATTGAAATAAACATATGCACTAAAGTATATAAACTGTCTAAATTAGCTTTTGTAGTAAGAAAGTGTAAGTATTTCTTAAAATAAAACTAAACTAGCAAACAAAAAATAATGCTTACAAGCAGCAGACTGAAAACTGCATCTATATGAGATGAAGCATCTTTCAAGTCCTTCACAAAACAACTAATTTCTGCTAATAGTTTCAATACTTCAAGAGCATTTCCAGATCCTTCGCTGCATCCAGTAATAGAATTGAACTTTGGCACAATTTCTTCACAGCAATAAATGAGAAATTTATTGGAACAAATTTCAGTCTAAAATTACATAATTTGTTAATACAGTACAAGATTGTCAAAATTTTAAGAATGAAATAAAAATTAATACTCACCGAAAAAAGGCCCTTAGCAGTTTTTACAAATGCAAGAAACCTTTCAATAATGTATTCATCATCAGTATTGACTGCTTTTTCAGACTCAAGTTGATGAATTATTGCATCTAAAATTTGCTTTTTCCCTAATGTAGTTTTTCCAAGTCTAGTCCATAACAGAAGATCAAAGAAAATAGGAATTTCATCAGAACTAGCATCCTGCAAATAGAAAAGTACATATATAATTGGGGTACTTCAAAATGTAAGTCCATTTCTTATTTCTCATTCAAGCTTAAAATTTCTAACAATTTATAATTCATATTTCAAATACTCCCCAACAAATACACAAAATTATAACTAATAAAGCATCTTGTAATTTGTTTCCAAGATTTTACATTGGAAAACATATAAAGATTAATCTTCATACTAAAAATCGCAAATGATCCCTAAAACCTTCTCAACTACTCCAATACCAACCCAAAGCAATCACCACAACATGATAGTTTTCTCTACAAATCTTCCACACACCCTCCCATGAAACACTTGATATTAAAATCAAAAATTTGGAGCACACTTTCATTATAAACTTTATCTATATATATATAAAATTGTAACCTCTGTCTGTACATTGATTTTTTTCGGGAAATTTCACGATAACTTTTCGTTTCACATGTCATAGACACCAAAACTGCATTTTGTTTCTTTCGTGTATGTTTGTTTGTTTGTTTGTTTGTTACCTTTTCACGCATAAACGGCTGAACCGAATTTTATGAAACTTGGTATGTATATTACTACTAGCCCAACTTAGACTTTAGGCTATATTATTATTCTCTAAGACAAACAGGAGTGGGGGTTATAAGGAATGCCTGAAATTAATAATAGCGGTATTTCGTTTCCTATTGGTTTTTCGGCAATTATGAACATGACGATAAACAAGAACATTTCAATTGTATGAAGCATTTTAAAAACAAGTAGCTATTTCATGAGGAGCAAAGTATATTACTCCCCCCCCCTTCCTCTGTCTTTCACTGGAACATTAATTAATCGGAAGTAAGTAATTTCATCCTTTAATGTGTTTAAAACATCAATTAATTCACAAAAAACGAAAGTATTTAAACATACATAATTAGAATTGAAAATAGTATCTGAATATAAGGTAATGTTAGCGGAATTGAGAGTTAGTCATGTTCTGTTGGTTAACCTGGAGCGTAAGGGACGGGTGGGGAGACCTTCCTGTAATCTAGAACCTTTCTCACTCCCTCTTTCTTTCCTCAGTTGTTTTACACACTTTTTTCGTATACCGTATTATAAACGAGATATACGCTAAAACCTATAGCGGAAGTGAACAATTTTATTTGGGACGAAAGACCCAGCCGAAATAAATAAAACTCGGTATGTGTATTAGCACTAACTCTTTCCTTATAATAAGCCATACTAACATTTCTAGGGTCGGGCAGGTGTGGGGGTTATAAGGAAGGCCTGAAATTAATAATGGTGATATTTCGTTTCACCACAATATTTTGTGCTTAATAACCGAGATCTATGCATAATGCACAGGAGACGGGAAATATGACAATTTGGAGGACAGTGAAGACTTACATAAAAAATTAATTTTATTATTAACAAATGCCAACAACGGGTGTTAATCCTAAATAGTGGGACGGGTAAAGGTGAAAATATTGTGCAAACTAAAGCCTTGCCAAAAAAAATACCATCACCATTCAGCCTCAAATGAATTCCCGAGCGAAGCCGGGTATCTGAGCTAGTCTTAGTATATAATAAAAGTAAATTTTTCTTCTTCATTGTTAAAAACTACTTTGACAAATTATTTCATTTACATATTTTTATCATCTACAGCATTTAGTTTTATTATTTCATTTTTGGGGAATTCTATTTATAAAATCAAAACAACCACAACTCTTCATTGTCAATCTAATGTTTTCCTGTAACATAGCATCCCCCACCATTCTAGAAATGACTTCCTTTGTTCTAGGAAAAAGATAGCTTTCAAAATGTTACCTCATATATCTCATCTTCAGTTCAACAATTAATCAAAATAGATCAAATTTAGTAATGAACATAATTTTAAAAGGAGGTAATTGGCCAGAACCACCTCATTATATTTAATAAATATAATAAAGAACATATAAAGTTTATCAAAAGTATAGATATAGATGTAGCAAAAATACATAGAAGAATGTAAAGTTGATTGTGAGGAATTCGAATTATAATTCAATATATTTACCTTACATAGACTCGCAAATAAAAACATCAATTTAACTTTAATTGATTTTTTTTATTTATTTCTCATTTCATTTATTAATTTTATTTGTAATTATCTTACTTATTTTATTATTATTATTTTTTTTATATTATATTTGATTAGATGGTTGATTAACTTGTATATATAGTAAAATAAAAATGTATTTAAACATAATCATACATGTAATATGCCATGTGGCAATGGAACATGTATTCAAATAAATAACTCCTCATAGGGTTACTATGGGAAAAAACAAAATTTCATCTTCAGTAAGTGACATATTTTTCTTCCACTCCTTTGTCCCTCAAAATCAGAAATTCAGTGAACATTATGATTTTTTTTTCCTTTTTGAAGCTGGCAAATATATAAAACTAACTATATATACCTTTCTTCCTTTCCTTTTTCATCTACATATTTGAAGAAAGTTTTGAAATGTTTCATGAAGACAATAATAATAATCAATAACGTATTTGCCAAAAGGAAAATATGCTAAAAATATTTATAATGAGCATCAGCTCAATTCCCAAAATTTACATTTCAAATTAGGAAATGTAATTCCATTGTTGATTTTTATTAGTTTGACACTAGTTTAAAAAAAATAAGGGAGCTTCGAAATGAGTTGGGTCATAAAAAAATATATTTTTTTGTGGGGGGGGGGGGTATTTATCTTGTTCGGTGGCAGAAATAAAAACTGTACAATATAAAAGAGTTTAACATTTTTATTATTTTTTCCAATTTTAAATTTAATTTTCCAAATTATCTTATTCCTGAAAGTAAAGTGGTATAATACTTAACACAAATATTCAAAAATCTTACTTGGAAGACATTTTTGATTTCAGAAATAAAAATATCTTGCACATCATTAGTAAAAAGCTCAGATGGTAAATCCCTCACTTTGGTCATAATAAAATCTATACATTTTTCCCTCACACGGTCATCTCCATTTTTAATTTGGTTGAATATTCCAAGAAGTGTAGCTAAAAAAACAAAAAAAAAACAATCAAAACAAATATCATAATTTGTACATTCATAATATTAAACAGAACAAGAAAATATAAATGTTATAAGGAATTGTATGGGCATTTATGTTTATTTATTTTTGATAAAATCTTTCTTCGATACTGGTCTATTACTAGACCAGAAAAAAAACTAACTAGAACTAGAAAAAATTGTTTGTGTCCAGCGAATTTTTTACTATAAAGCTGAATCATCAGACGGTATTTGATGATTGGGGATCCTTGAGGAAGTTGGACATGGACCAAGCTTTATAAAAGTAGGTAGCATGGGGAGAAAAGTCATTTGAACAAAAGGCCCAACGCCCACAGGCAACAAATTGAAACCGAAAACTTCAAGAGTTGTCGGCTAACAAGTATATACTCAACAGTCAATTTTTATCCTTTTCTGAATGGTCTAAAGATGTTTGGTGAAATAATGGTTTATTAGTAATGTAAGATAAAAAGTAGATGTGGATTTGTACTGAAGGCTAAAAACAGAAATATACAAATAACTAAATGTAACAAGTCTTTATTTAGTCTTACAGTTGAAACAGTTAAATATCGAGCATGCTATTGATAAAGAAAAAGAATTATGCTGTCCTGGACATAAAATCATAAATTATGACGTCTCATCCAACACATTTGCATGTATTCCATGTATTAAGTTAAAATAAAAACAATATTTGGTATTTGAGCATGGACTAAGATGTTTCATGCTATATTGGCTTATTGTTAGAGAGAGAGGGTTAGAAGTGGGGATTTATTGAAAGCTTAAAACTGAAAGGTACACATAACTTCCTTAATATTTAAAATACAAAAAAGTTCGTCATGTAGACGCTGTGTACTAAACAGATTTCCCATGCAAAAGTTTACATTAGATAAATATACATAGAGGTAACACTACCATGAATGTTAAGTGAACAAATACAAACGGTAATGAGAAATCTTTCAGTCAATTTGCAGGACAAGTTAATAATCTCTACAACGGAAAGGAGTGAATTGTAAACAAATAGTTCAGCCAACCTCATAGTGCTAAATAGATAGACTGGAAAGACAAACAATTAATGAAATATATCTGAATATAACATATTAAAAACAATTCACTAAAGCTAGAGCTGTAATTTGTAATGAATCAGAATCAGTTTTATCTCAACCACTCAAATTTTAGTAATCCAAACAAAAGATGGGGGGGGGGGTCATCAGAACATATTTGCATATATCTAACAAAGTAAAAGTTCAATGTAAACAATATTCGGTATTCAACCCTGTAATGAAGTGGTTCATTTTATAACAACTTATTGTTAATAAGACATGAGTAGAAGTCGAGGTTTGCTGATGGCTCAAAACTGAGAAAGGCAAATATCTCGGTTAATATTCAAGATAGAGAATAATTGTGTATAACAATATTTATAGTACATTTAACTTGTAATAAGATTTGTTCTATACAATTTTTTGATCGGACGTACAATAACATAAATATTTCGAATTTTTGGAAATCATCCCTCCCACTTGTTCGATTTTAGCCATTAACAAACTTGATCTTTCTTTTTACATAAAAAGTTTAAATATCAAGGTTGGTAATGATCAAACAAAAATTGTGACCGCTAAAGCATTAACAGACAAATATATATATATATATATAGTATAATTTTGAACGGACCTCATTTTCGTCATCTCCTGGGTAAAATCGATGGACATTTCAAGAATATTTTAAAAATCGCGTTATTAGTACGGCCTCAATAGCTGATTTCCCTGAAGGGAAATCTGCTAAAAGTGTAGGACAACAATGACAGAATATTAAATTTATAACAGGGTTCATTATACAGCAAAAGCAAAATATGCCTGGGAAAGTGTTAAGCAGATCTCTTGACCTCCTCCCACCATACCAGTGGAATAGACCTTTTTTCAAGAGTTCCTGAACCAACAATTTTTTTTTATAGTAAGTTAGTTGCTCTTCTTGGCTATGCAAGTGACATTGATGTTGGAATATAACGTACATTCTAGATTACATGTAAAATATACACGAGTAATGAACAGAGAAGTTCAAGTACAAATAATAAATAGGGAAAAATAAATTAAAGATAGAACAAATATAAATAAACTAAGAATGTATAACAAATAAAAAAATAATGAAAGATAGAAATATAATTGAAGTAAGTAAAATAAAAGTAAGTTTATATATAATGATGCTTTTAATCATCAAGAAGTCCTTCATTTTCAGAACTTTTCTTGCAAAATTTATGGAGACCTCCTCTACATTTATTAAATAGAAGTTTTGGACTAGTTGGCCACTGACTTCCAGAGTCGGCAAAAAGGTGTTCTAGGTGACGTCTGTAGTTTTGTAAAAGTCGGCATTCGAAAAGTAAGTGAGTGTATTTTTATTAAGTGTAGGAATCACTTGAGAGTGGCTTTAGATGCATTAAAGAAAACCAGAAACAAATTATAAAGATTTTTTTCCTAGAAAATAAATATTTAAGAAATATGATAAAGCCTACCTCTAGGATCGATTTTAAACAACGATAATAATGAAGTTCTAACAACTGTGAGCTCTGTAGGCTCAGTAGCCTGAAGAAGCTGAGCCAAAATATCAGACACTCTCCGCGTGTAATCTGTGCATTCTCTACAAAATGAAGGCAGCTCTTTAATTGCTTGCTTCCTAATCTGTAAAATAATAATAATGAATTATAAGAAGAGCAGAAAATTTGCTAAAAATAAGTTCATACTATTTTAAACCTGTAGAATAAAGATAATAAAGAAAAAGGATGGTTTATTTGTTCAAAAAGTTAATACACTATGTATATCTGAACAATTTTTACTAATAAGTTAGATTAACAAGAAATGACTACATATATATTTGTTTATTTTTAGTGAATATATCAAAAAGAAATACACTATTGAGATACATGTCAAAATGTTTCCAAGTATTTAGAATTGCAGTAAACAACACACAATTACCAAAAATTAAATTTGAAAAAAAAATATTTACATACATATTGTTTGTCTGCTCACTCTCAGGCAACCAAAGCTTTTAAGGAATTGAAAAAGAAATTTATTCAACTTTTGGTAAAGAAAAACTATTAATAGTTGAGCTGGCTTATGGGGAGTGTTGGTCTATAAGAAAACAAAAACATGTAATTCGAAATACCTATCTTAATATATGTCCTAAGCAATAGATATATAGGACATAATCCGCTATAAGATAAATTTAAACAAAATTTTTGTATTATACCATTTTATGATACGACTAACAAATAAGTAAAAATTCATTCATTCAATAAAATATCTCTGCCCATCTTTATAGACACTGCAGTGTAATTATGAATAAATCCTCTATATTACTTAATCAAAAAATCATGACCAATGTTTATTTAAATGTCAAAGTCCATATCAACAGACATAATAAAATGGTTCCCCTTTTTATAAAGACAAAAATGAACTGTATGTTATCATGAAAGCATTGTACAAAAATGCACAAGAGGTATGTTGCAATAATACAAAGTTAAAAAATTTATAACAGAAATCATAAATATAAGGCCTCACCGAGAGATCACTGTCTTCACACAAATCAAAATGAGCATTAATGGCATCGTTACCAAGCTCAGGGAAGTGAGCAAAAAATCTTGGAATAAACTGGCAAACTAATTTCCTCTCCTTAGCTGTTCCTTTAGCAGCCCTCAGTATCTCTTTATAAATATCTTCATGCTAAAACAAAAACAAACAAAAATTGAGTGAAAATAAAATGTCATAACACTAACAAAAAATGAAGTCTGTCATACAAGTGATGTGTGGGGCTCAGGTTGGCCGTGTGAGTAAGGGTGTTGGTCTTTATCTCGCGTGGTAGACCTAGAGTGGCGGGTTCGATTCCCGCCCTGGACAGTAGACATTTATTTAGTGACGGACTCATTAAATAAACTCCTTAGGCCCACCCTGGCTAGAAAAGGGTGGTAACCTGTAGATAACCCGTCCCAAGTAGCCATAGTAGCATAATGTAGACATAAATAATAATAAACAAACAACAAGTGATGTGTGAACTAAGCTGGTTTCCCACACGCATGATCTCATCTTGTAATTTATTCTCTATTTCTCCCACAGTCTAAGAAGCCAATGTAACGCAGGAATTAAAATGTTATTTGAGCTCGAGAGGTTTAATGATAATTAATAAGAATTTAAAGTGAGTAGAAGTGGGGGTTTACAAAAAACTGAAACCAAAAGAACACAAATAATTTTGATAACATTGTAGTCAGAAAAAAAAAAAACAAGAATAAAACAATAGTTGTAAAAACTTCAAATTCCAACAACATTGGTTATATAAAAGGTTTCGATCTGCCACCTACTAACTGATACTTTTCAAATGTTCAATCATTTCCCCTCAAATGAAAATGTCACCCTCCCCCAAGGCCGATTTCATCCATTATCTTTAGTTTTCCATAAAACTATTAAATAATGAGTGTGATGTCGATGAAATAAAAATCATGTACTTTACATGAGATGAGAGTAAAGTCTTAAATGATGACATCATACTGTAAACACTTACTTATGTCTCACACAGTAAAAGTTCAATGAAAACAATATTTGGTATTTACGCATTGAATAAAGTGGTTCATGATATAACAGCTTATTGTTAATATGATATGAGTAGGAGTAGGGGTTTACTGGGGCAGCTGAAAACTAAAATATGCAAATATCTTGGTCAATTTTCAAGATGGACAAATATTGTATATAGCAATACTTATAGCGAACTACTTTGTAAGATGGATTCTATATATTTTCTGACTTATAATAACGGAAATATTTTGAACTTTCGAAATTCCCCCTTACCCCCCCCCCCCTCCTTTCAATTTTAGCCATTAAGTAATCTTTAGTTCAACATGAAACACTTAAATATCGAATTTGATAATAATCAAACAAAAATTACAAACACTATATCAGTAAACAGACAACTTCATGTGTGAGTGTATAATGTTAAACGGACCTCATTTTCATCATTTCCTAGGTAGGACTAATGGATATTTGAAGACATTATTCAAAAATCGCATTTTCACTTAAGGGAAAACAACCATAAAAATATTTCAGGCCTTTACTACTTTGACAGTAACCAGGCCATCATGATGACAGTAACTGTGATTTTAAATCACAATAACCACTCCATCCTGTGATTATTTTGAACAACTTTTTATTTAAATAGTATTGCCAGTGATCATTAATTACTGTGTAAAGATGAATCTACTTTATCTTAATCTATATATATATAAAATTGTAACCTCTGTCTGTACTTTGATTTTTTTCACGAAATTTCATGATAACTTTTTGTTTCACATGCCATAGACACCATAACTGCATTTTGTTTCTTTCGTGTGCGTTTGTTTGTTTATTTGTTGTTTGTTACCTTTTCACGCGTAAACGGCTCAACCGAATTTTATGAAACTTGGTATGTATATTACTACTAACCCAACTTAGAGTTTAGGCTATATTAATATCCTCTGAGACGAGAAGAGGGGGGGTTATAAGGGAAGCCTGAAATTAAAAATAGCGATATTTTGTTTCCTAATGGTTTTTCGACAAATATAAAAATAACAAAAGTTGTTTATTTTGTTATATAGAGTAACTTTTGTTATATACACTATTTTCGTATACCGAATTATAAACGAGATATACGCTAAAACCTATAGCGGAAGTGAACAATTTTATTTGACACAAAAGACTCAACCGAACTAAATATGTGTGTTAGCACAAACGCCTTTATTATAATAAGCCATACTAACATTTCTAGGGACGGGTAGGAGTGGGGGTTGTAAGGGAGGCCTGAATTTAAAATAGCGGTATTTCGTTTTCTAGCATATATAAACATAACAAAAGTTGTTTATTTTGTTATTAAGAGTAACATTTGTGATATTCATTTTTGTTTTTTAACAAAGTATAAACGAAATATACACTATAAACTAAAGTGGGAGTCTACTATTTTATTGGGCGCTAACGATTGAACCGAACTTAACAAAACTCGGTATGTCGATTAGCATTAATTCTTCCATGATTATAAGCAATATTAAAATGTTTAGGTTAGAACGGGAGTGGGGGTTATAAGGGAAGCCCGAAATAAAAATTTGCGATATTGTGATTCCCATTGGTTTTTCAGCGATATTCTATAAAAATACCATCATTAGTCAGTCAACTATGATTTCCCGGACATCGCCGGGTATATTAGTTAACTGTACACAGAAAATACGTACATTATAGATGATATTTAATAATAATAAATGCTATCCATGATTATGATTTGAATTATTCACGGTGTGTCAAACAGTGGAGAGGGAATGATTAGAGACTTATTTTCATTTATTCTTCAAATCTAAAATTTTATTTTCCATAAGTCGCCCAACGGACCCTTACGGGAAGAAATGAGCCCAGACTGGAAGAGCAGTTGTACACGTCAAAGCATTGCCAAAAACAAAATAGAATAGTGTTTGTATATTAATAATAGTGAAAATAGTGCTTTTTAATTATTACAAGAAAAATGAATCATAATTCTGGAAGAATATGAAACAATGGACTTAAAATGAAGCTGAATGAAAAGATGGCTGTGGGAATGGAATTTGAAGAATTGTCATTTGAAAGAAACCTTTTGTAAGTAACTTCTTAAGAAAACAATAGATTGCCTTTATGTAAAGCACATATATTTATAAATTCCTCAGGAACCAACTACACTAATATCATGTTTCACATGAATAAGGATGGAGCTGTAACCCGATAACTGGTCTGTGTCTGACAGTAGTTTTGGGTAAAAACTATTTGAATTATTATTTTACAATATAGAATTTTTTTTTTTAACAGTTTATTTCCATTTCCAAGTAATTCAAATACAAAAAGTACTTTAGAAAAACATTAATATTAAAGAGGATCTCTGCCCTCTAAAATTTGTACCAATAGCCTCCTTACCTCAACTAGCTGGGATGAAAAGCCAGTCTAGCTCCAAGAGCCGACAGGTCAACATCGAAAACCTTCGGTAAGACCCCGCTCTCTTCCCCTTTGTCTCCCTTTCTCTTCTTTGTTTAAAGAGTCTTTGTTCAAATAGTCTTTCTTTCAGTTAGCTTTAACTTCCTACTTGTACCCACTTAATTTAATAAAAAATAACTGTTGATATATGAAAAGTTTTATGTTATTTAGTTTCACATTAGATTTTATATGTTATTTAGTTCTAAGAAAGATTAGTTTTTTGTTATATGTGTCTAACATATTTTATAGAAAATTGTAACTATTATTGTGTGTCAACAGGGCACTGACAATGATGCACAGCATCGAAAGCGCTTTGCCGTTTTAATTAATTATTATAGTGGAAGAGTAGTGAACAATCTTTTCATCCTACATAAATTAGAAGTCACTTCCACCTGCCAGAATACCAACTGAGAAAAAGTACTTTGACTAATTTGAAATACAAATATAAAACACTTCCGCCTCAAGTAATTGAGCTCTACAACAAATCTACTTATATTTTAGTTGATTTCTTCACTTATTGACTTTCGGTAAATGTCGTCAAATGTCCAACAATCCAGCTTGCCAGATAATAAAAATGTGTTCCTTTCAAATTTATAAATATAAATAAAAAATATATATATATATATGCCAGTTTGCTCTCTTGGTTGCAAGTTTTCTTACATAACAAGCTTAGCGCCAATGACACAAAAATCTCAAATATTAAGAGAGTTATTTGTACTTTCAACAAATTTCCTAATACTTTTCCTCGAATAAAAACATTTATAAAAACATGTTTTATTAATACGACAATAATTTTAAAATCACTGTTGCTATCGCAGGTGGTAATAGTTATTTAGAAAATACCGGGATTGTAGAAAATAGAAAGTGCAAGATGTGTACAAAACGAATACATGAATATATCTATGTTCAAAGCTTATTGAAATTTGCTATTCTCGGTCATATCGTATAAATGAGCAGTGAAGCTGATTCTACTGTTTTACTCATAAACATTTCAAACATATTTCTTTTCTATGGAGGTTCGGGCCAAATAAGTCACAGAGGGCGAGTACGTTTATGATGTATTTATCTTCAGGGTAATTTAAAAAAATCATTTAAGCCTTAACCCCAAATTTATATAATTCAATATATACTGTAAAGTTACCGTTGAAGATACAGTTTTTATCAGAGTTCTGAAGAAACAAAAATTTCAGATGTTACAAAATATATATAAACTTCGATATCCATATTGTGGGCCCGTGAAACTTTTAAAATTCATTTAGGAAAACACAAAGTATATCGCATTTCTTTAAAATTATTGAGAAAGTGTTATATGTATGATTCCTAATACAGCATCACACATTTAAAAACATAGTATTTAGGAGAATATTTTCAAACAGTTATCTTTGTATTGTAAAAAAATTATAACCGCAGAACTACTTAAAATTTCAGAGGCATTAGGCATACAAATCATTGAACTGATGTTAGCTTCAAAACCAATGATAACCCACTGACCCAATTTTGACTAGAAGTAATAAAAGCAATAGTTTCGCAAGTAAAACATGGAAAAACAAAGAGGGCATGCATTCATCAAACAAACTCCTTGTATAAAAGTGTTTTAATATGCTAATTTTTTTTTTTTTCAAATAAGGTTTTCGAAGGATATAACAACGCATCATTGAATACTGATATAATGAAATATGAGATAAGAAAATACTTACTTCTTTTACTCTGTCTTTAGCATCAGCTAATATGCCATAGTACTTATACAAGTTTTCAATATTATCACCTTCCATTCTGTAGTTTTACCAAGCATATGGTCCCTCAAAGGGTCGAGAAGAGAAGCGCACCAAATACAAATGAATTATAACAGGATAATTGGCTAAAATTCGAATGCATACAGAAGCAACACTCGCGGTCAAAGGTGTTTTACTGTTAACTAAATAAAAAGGAGCCAGAAGAATGAGAAGGTTATACTCTATTGGCCAAAGAGATCTCACGCGAGGCACAGTGTTTCCATTAATACAAGCTAGCTGGGCCACATCATATTATATTTAATAAATATAATAAAGAACTTATAAAGTGTATCAAAAGTATAGCAAGTATAGTTAAGGGACGTTCATTACACGATTTTCTCAAAACATCTTCAAATGCCCATAGGAAGCAGCTCAAGATACAAAAATAATCCCAGAATTCTCTCTCATACATTAAAAAGTCTGTCACGCAGGGCTGCGTAAACTAAGCAGATTTCCCACTTGAAGTTTTACAATAGAGAAATCTGCCTAATAATAACAGTAGTAGTAATGAATCTCTAAACCTATTCACGAGGGACGATCAGTGACGAAAACGGCCGCCCTAGCTCTCGGCGGAATGTCCCGAACATAGCCGTCTCCTGCCGACCACACACACAATACAAATGCAAATATCTCGCTTAATATTCAAGATACAGAATAAATGTATAGAAAAATATTTATAGTAAATTTAATTTGTAATAAGATTGATTTTATACAATTTTTCGATCCAACGTATAGTAACAGAGATATTTTGAATTTTCAAAAATCCTCCCCTCTAAACCCCCCCTCCCACTGGTCTGATTTCAGCCGTTAACGAACTTGATCTTTCTTTTTACATAAAACGACTAAATATCGAGTTTGGTAACGATCAAACAAAAATTGCTAAAAAGCTTGAAATCTGCTAAAAAGCCTTACGAACCGACACAATACATAAGCGGAACTGAGAATGGACGACATGTAACAAATCTTACAGCTTACATCAATACATACCAAATATAACTCACAACAACTACAACACAATTAAGAGTCACCGTCACAAATGCACACAATTTCTAATGGGACATGGGCAGATAGGACATTATTTAACAAGATTTAAAATTCAAGACAATGACAAATATACTTGCGATTCACAGACAACACAAACGTTTTTACATATACTGTATGACTGTTCAACATTTAATCAAAATAGATCAAATTTAATAATGAACATAATTTTAAAAGGAGGTAATTGGCCAGAACCACCTCATATTATATTTAATAAATATAATAAAGAACTTATAAAGTTTATCAAAAGTATAGATATGGATTTTTCTATGTCGCAAAAATACATTAGAATGTAAAGTTGATTGTGAGGAATGGGAATTATAATTCAATATATTTACCTGTCATAGACTCGCAAATTAAACATCGGTTGAGTTTAACTTTAATTGATATGTTTTTGTTCTCATTTTATTTATTTATTTACTTCTTCATTTCATTTATTAATTTTATTTGTAATTATATTATTTATTTTAATATTTTATTTTATTATTTCTTTTACATTATATTTTAGTAGATAGTTGATTAACCTATATATATTGTAAAATAAAAATGTATTTAAACATAAATCATACATGTGATATGCCGTGTGGCAATGGAACATGTATTCAAATAATAGGGTAACTATGAGGAGAAAAAAAAAGCTAGCTGGACAAAACTCATGTTTAGTATTCTTTATTTATTTACTTATAGACATAAATATGTATTAGGAATCATACATTTAACACTTTCTAACTCATTTTAAAGACATGCAGTACACGTTGTGTTTTCTTAAATGAATTTTAAAAGTTTCACCGGCCCACAATATGGGTATCGAAGTTTATATATATTTTGTAACATCTGAAATTTTTGTTTCTTCAGAACTCTGATAAAAACTGTATATTCAACGGTAACTTTACAATATATATTGAATTATATAAATTTGGGGTCAAGGCTTAAATGATTTTTTTAAATTACCCTGAAGATAAATACATCATAAACGTACTCGCTCTCTGTGACTAATTTAGCCCGAACCTCCATAGAAAAGAAATATGTTTGAAATGCTTATGAGTAGGTAAAACAGTAGAATCAGCTTCACTGCCCAATATATAGGATACGACCGAGAATAGCAAATTTCAATAAGCTTTGAACACAGATATATCCTTGTATTCGTTTTCCAGACATATTGTGTCTTTTCTATTTTGCACCACCCCATTATTTTCAAAATAACTATTACAACCTGGGATAACAACAGTGGTTTTAAAATTATTGTCTTATTCATAAAACATATGTTATTATAAATGTATTTATTCGAGGAAAAGTATTAAGAAATTTGTTGAATATGTATCATCTGACAAAGGATGTGTATTTCACTTAAGTTGTGTAGATTTATCTCTACACAATAATGAATGATCAGTAATCATATGATTTCACTGGTGGCAATCTCGTCTGTTGCTATTTAAATAGTACTAGCAAAGGTACCCGGCTTCGCCCGGGAATTCATTTGAGGCTGAATGAAGATGGTATATTTTTGGCAAGGCTTTACTTTCCACAATATTTTTTTTATTTCCCTGTCCCAGTGTTTAGAATTTATACCCGTCGTTACTGTGGATTTGTTAATAATAAAATTATTTATTATTTAAGACTTCACTGTCCTCAATATTTTTATATTTTATACATTATTGTATGTAGTTTTTTTTTTTATAAAGTGATGGACCATATAATTCATAATCCTAGAATGTATTCTATCTTCCAAACCATGTATGAATAAGTTTCTTTCCCTTCATGCGGTACAATGTCCAACGGTGACAGCTGTTTTAGGTACGTCATAGCCTCTATTAAAACACTCTTTCATAAGTCTCGATTGTAAACTGTGTATTCATATTGGTTTTCAGTAAAGTATATCATAATACATCGGAGCAGAGTTAATAAATATCAGAACTACCTGAGTGCACCTTCCTAGCGTTTATTCTAGTAAATTATTTATTTATGATAATTAAAGAAATTCACATTCCTGAGAATAATAATACATTGCTATAAGCATCAATTAACATGTAAACATAGACCAATATGAGGTCGGAAGGGAAGCGGCTGAACTGATAGGACAAAGGAAGTAGCTCGACACCTACATAGCCTCAGTGCTGCCAACCTGCAATGCATTTTGGATAGCTATCCTCTAATACATTCAAATATATTAAAAAATCATATTACATTATCTTCACAATTCTAAAACTGTTTCAAATATTTTTCACGTTTTAATTAAATAATGTATTAAATACACTTAGAGAAGGGTGGGGGCAGTATACCTTATTTGGTGCAAACTGTTACTGGTGTTAAAAAATAACATAGTTTTGAATTATTAAGGATAAAATTCTAACATGGATTTGAATTAACTTATCCAGGTGAGATACCTGGGTAGTTCATATTGGAATGTATTGTTGAGCATATCAATATTTCTAAGCAAATTACTTGCTTCATACCTTATTTTACAAAAAAAAATAATTATAAAACAAAATTTACACTAATTAAAAAAGTAAACAACTTATGTTATGTGCACAATCGCCAAAAACCAAATAGTCAATGAAATATCGCGAATTTTTATTTCAGGCCTCCCTTATAACCCCCATTCCCCTTGGAACCTAAAATTTTTAGTATAGCTTATAATCATGGAAGAATTAATGCTAATTTACATACCGAGTGTTGTTAAGTTCGGTTCTACCGCTAGTGCCCAATAAAATAGTTGCCCCCGCTTTAGTTTTTAGCGTATATCTCGTTTATACTTTGTTATAAAAGAAAAGTGTATATAACAAAAGTTACTCTAAATAACTAAATAAACAACTTTTGTTATGTTCATATTTGCCAAGAAACCAATACGAAACGAAATATCGCTATTTTTAATTTCTGGCAACCCTCATAACCCCCACTCTTGCCCGTCCCTAGAAATGTTGGTATGGCTTGTTATAATGAAAGCGTTAGTGCTATTACATATGCCGAGTTTTATTTATTTCGGTTGGATCTTTTGTCCCAAATAAAATTGTTCACTTCCGCTATAGGTTTTAGCGTATATCTCGTTTATAATTCGGTATACGAAAAAAGTGTATATAGCAAAAGTTACTCTAAATAACAAAATAAACAACTTTTGTTATGTTCATATTTGCCGAAAAACTAATAGGAAACGAAATATTGCTATTTTTAATTTCAGGCTTCCCCTATAACCCCCACTCCTGTTCGTCTCAGAGAATTTTAATATAGCCTAAAGTCTAAGTTGGGTTAGTAGTAATAAACATACCAAGTTTCATACAATTCGGTTCAGCCGTTTATGCGTGAAAAGGTAACAAACAAACAAACAAATAAACAAACAAACAAACAAACAAACAAACAGACACCAAAGAAACAAAATGCAGTTATGGTGTCTATGACATGTGAAACGAAAAGTTATCGTGAAATTTCGGGGAAAAAATCAATGTACAGACAGAGGTTACAATTTTATATATATATATAGATTCACTAAAATCACTGTTATTCAAGAAATGAAACCTCAATAATATCGATCACGCAGGGGTTGTGTCAAATAAGCAGATTTTCTATACACTAGTATGGTGCACTATTGATCTCAACAAACCGTATATCCACTATTTCTAAATAAATATCCAATGAGTAGAACGGCTTACTGAAGACTGAAAGCAAGAATGCTAAAATATTTTAGTATTCTAAAGCATTGTGAAATATTTTAGCATTCTAAAACATTATGAAATATTTTAGCATTCTAAAAGACTGTGAAATATTTTAGCATTCTAAAACATTGTGAAAAATTTTAGCATTCTAAAACATTGTGAAATATTTTAGCATTCTAAAACACTGAATATTTTAACATTATAAAGCATTGTGAAATAATTTAGCATTCTAAAACATTGTGAAAAATTTTAGCATTCTAAAACATTGTGAAATATTTTAGCATTCTAAAACACTGAATATTTTAGCATTCTAAAACACTGAATATTTTAGCATTCTAAAACATTGTGGAATATTTTAGCATTCTAAAACATTGTGGAATATTTTAGCATTATAAAACATTGTGAAATATTTTAACATTATAAAGCATTGTGAAATAATTTAGCATTCTAAAACATTGTGAAATACATTAGCATTCTAAAATATTGTATTTGAATAATGTAAACAATTCTCCAAAATATCGTAATCAACTATTGTTTATGGTTGACAAACTTCACCGCGTGAGTACTAGGCTCCAAAGGTATGTATCCATTGCAATAGAATAACTCAGAAGTATTCCATGCATCATGTCAACAATAAGAATCAATTGTTCAACATGGATATTATTTGTACTGTTAAATGTTATTTTTTTTTTCAATTAAATAACTCTTCTGATAATCAAACTATATTATAAAAAGTTTTTAATATGAATGAAGGAGTTTTTCATCGTTTTGAAACTTTCAAGTAATGATAATGACATGCACCCATTTCTATATATAATAGCTGTACCATTCTCATTAACAAGACGTATTATAGCCAGCACAACATTTTAGCAGATTTTCCTCAAGGGAAATCAGCAATGCGTCGGATAGAAAAATTGTATAGATCCAATTTTAGTGCATGTGTAATGTTTTATAAATGCAGTTATGCACATTTTTTCTTTATCAGTAATATTAACCGATATATTTGCATTTTTATTAGGTTTTGGCCTTCAGTAAACACCCATTCCAACTCACGTCATATTAACAGTTCGCTATTATATTATGAAGCACTTTATTTGAAGCCTGAATATCAAATATAAAAATTTGAGATATTAGCATTTTTTTAATTTTCAGCCTTCAATAAACCCCCACTTGTAGTTATCGCTTGTTTAACAATTAGCCAATTTATTATGAAACGTCTTATTCCAAGCTTAAATACCAAATATTATTTTCTACAGACCTATATTATGTGCGATACAAAAAACGTAATGTTCGAATGTAGTCCTTTATGATTTGAGATATCTGTAAATACGTAGTGTGATGACGTCATCAAATAAAATTTCACGTTCTATACTAAAAAATGTTCATTAGATCTATACCATACTCTATATTTAACTGTTTCATTCAACAATAAAGATCATTTCAGTTAATGAGTGCAACTGGGGAGGGGGTGTCGTGGGGGGATTCGAAAATACAAAATATCACCGTTATTATGTAAATATTAAATAAGTTATTGGAACTTTCTTTAGTAAGTGACGTATACAACTCATCGGATTTTGACTTAGAAATATGGAAAATATGGTGAGATAACATTACTTTTGTGTCATTCCAGCAGTTCTGCTGAAATCTACTGAGTTCAGACGGACTGTTTTAATTTCCAGCCTTCAGTAAACCCCCACTTTTAGCCATTACTGTCAAAAAGAAGCCAATATACCATGAACCGTCTTATTAAAAGCCTAAATACCAAATATTTTATTCAAGAGACCTATATTAGACACAAGGAAACATAGTGATGACGCCATCATTTAATATATTACGGGTTTCGTTTAAATGTGTCTATTTATACCATCCCAATATTTAACTTTCTCATTCAACACTAAAGATCAAGACCAATTGCCAAAATCGGACCAGGGGAAAAGGGGGAATTGAAAATTCGAATATGTGAAAAAATCTCCGTTATTATGATTCGGATAGGAAAAGTGTTTAATACCCACCTCCTTGTAAATTTATTATCCAATAAATATTGTTCTAGATATTTTTAGCTATTAAGGTTCTACTCATGAGGTGATTTTCGAAAACTTTCCTCAAATGTCCATCAATCCTACGCAGGAGATGAAAATGAGGCCCTTTCAAAATTATATATATTTGCCTGTTAACGTGTAGTGGTCGCAATTTTGGTTTGATAGTTATCAAATTGCGTATTTAAACGTTTTATGTAAAAATAAAGATCAGGGCGGGCTTCGATGATTCAAAATATCTCCGTTATTATGAGTCTTGTCAAAAAATATTATAAAACCAATCTTGTAAAACTATTGTTGCTCTACAACTGTTCTTCTATCCAATTTTTTTGTAGCTAAAATATCAAGTGAGCTATTCGCTCTCTTGTTTTCAGCTGTCAGTAAACCCCCACTTCTAACTCATCTAATTTTAACTTACATATAGTAAATATATGTATCTTAGCACCATTTTGGAAATCTGCTTAGTTCACGCAGGGGCTGCGTTTACTAAGCAGATTTCCCTTTTTACTTTTAATCTGCTGATATATCACAAAATCTTTTATTTGAAGCTTTTATACCAAATATTGTTTTCAAGATTTTATTTTCCTAACTACATGATTTTAATTGAACAATACTATACTTGATATTTATCCGTTTCATGTTAAACAAAAGACTGCATTAGGTAATGGCTGAAATTGATCTGAGAAGAGGAGAGAATAGTTGAAAATTTGTAATATCTCAGTTATGATTAGGATCAAAACACTATATGTAAGCCTTTAGTAAACGATCTCTTTTATTCATCCGATTCTTCTTTAAAAATAAATAAATAAAACGACATAAGTCAACAGCTTTCTTCTGTGATTAAACATTGAAGTTACTTCTGGTTTTTGTAAAAATTTAGCAGTTTTAAAACTCATTTATTTTTCTACGTTTGTCTAAAAATTGGTTCAGAAGTTATGTATACAGGAATTTATTTGTGTAGTACTTATTGTAGCTTGTGTATGCACAAGAATGAAAGCAATATTAAATTTCTTTGCTAATTTCTTTCACTCAATTTTAATTTATGAAATCAGCAATATGCATTTGATGAGAAAATGAAAGTCTCCCTCAGTAGCTTTTCATAAATGACTGATCATTTTCTAGTATATTCAATATTTTCTATAATGTTGCAGAAATATATTATTTCTGTAATGAATATTAGAAATTTATTTTTATATTTAGATGACAAAATTGCTGACTCGATGGCATCATGCGACTTGAATCGCTTAATAAGAATGAGGTCCATTAATTTATGATAAAGTGGCTGATAACTGTTAAAAGAAGATTGGGTGATAAACGAGTCCCTTCTATCTCCGAATGAGAATCCTACCTTTATTGTTAAAATCTGTTGCGACTTTTAACTAATTAAATTTCTGACTCTTGAAAGTCAACTATTTTTGACTGTGAGAGTATCAATAAACCTGGCATGAAACTATTGACTCCTAAATTAACCTTTACTCTCCTGAATAGTTTTGCCTGTGAGGATTATAAGATCGCTATACTAATTATAAGTGATGGGATGAGCATTGCTGGACCTACTCACGGCTTCTTTACCAATCAATCTCTAATCACTTAATGTCCTCCTTCCCCATTGGATGAACATCATTATTTCAAACCCTCTCTTTCCAAAGTATCTATCCCCTACATCACTCTTTGACCCGAATAATCCCTAATTGGAATTTCGGACTTAAGTATGTATGACCAATATCATTCACTGTTATCCACCAAAAAAAACAATCCTCACAGCTTTTTACAAGCCTATCTCTTGAAGATGAAATCAGTAAAAGTGACCCACTTAACATATCAATAGGCAAGTTAAAGACTGTATTAAAAGCCCTCGCTATGACAATACAAACAAATCTTTTGATGCTTGCCACTTACTCCCTTTATACATCTTCAAGAATGGCGGATCACCATGCCAACAGATTATCCTCAACATTTTTTTTCCAATTTCGCTTCTATAATCTAACAAAGAGTCTAATGTCACTCCTAAATCTTCCTATGGAATTTCTGGTATGACTTGAAATCCTAAATTGCAGTTCATCCATAACCGGTGCCCAGAAAAAGGGCAGTAAACACCTCACCCATGCAACTGCCAATTATTAACTACAGTTACATATCCAACTTGCATACATCCTTCCTTACCTGTGGATGCTTCAGTGCCCTGCACTTATCCCACCAAATGCCCCTTCAATATTCAAGAGCATTCCAATCCTTATGTTTTTCCTCGAATGCTCTCAATCAGTGCATGCAGACCTCATTCAGTTGATATCTCTGTAGTGTAGCGACATTGTTACCGAAGAAGAGAATTTGCTTGTATATACCTCAGCTATGAAAGCATATAATGCAGGATTATAATGCATTTTTATAAAAACATCAAAGCATTAATTGGTCTAAATGGCAGTCATATGTTAACTACTGCGTGAGTTAGGCATGAAATTACTTGAGGGCTAGACCCCATTGCAAAGCTTCTTCTAAAGGTTTTTATTAAAATGCAGAATCAAGCCTCTTTAATGTTACTGTTTCCTTGGTCTCTGGACTAATCTCTATAATTACTTGCTCTAATCCTCCAATATCCTATTCTCCATATGAGGGGGAGTGAGTAACCGTTAAGTATAATATGGTGTTAGTGAAGAAAATTGAAGATCCTTCCTCGATTTGTTTATGTTCTCAAAGTTTTAAAATTGAGAAAAAACAAGCATAGTCATTCATTATATAATCCATTATTATAATTGTATCTAATCCTTCCTGAGACCAATTAAAGTAATTCAGGACCCCAGGTTTCAAACCAGCCATCTTTATTCTCTTATTTCACAAAGCAGACGTTTCGCCCTCCTGGGCATTAGCAATGCTAAAAACGTACGGGGTAAATTTTTTTTATCTCACATCCTTAAAGGCAATTCATAATTTTCCTAACAGGTAGGTTATATCATTAGTGCTATGCCATTATTAACTGGGCTTATAAATATTTAACAACAATAAAATCCTAGATTATACTAACCAATTATAAATCAATAAAATTAGGAATTAAAAGGTTAATAGTTATTTAAAATTATCACAGCCAAAACATTTAAATCACTTCAGAATAATAACTACATACCCCCCCCCCCCAACTATCTTTACCATTATTTGGTAGAATTATTTTAATTTTAAAATTATTTTTTTATTTATTTATTGGAGCTTCGCAGCTGTGGCAATGTTGGTCAGGGGAAAAAAGCTGCATTAAATAAAAAAAAAAAACAGAACAAAATTAATTTAAATGAAAACAAAACTAGAACACAGTAATTGAACACGAAAAACAGAAATAAAATACAAACCAGAAATGTAAAACAAACCAAAAAAAAAAAGTAAAATGGAGAACAAAAAACAGTAATGGAACACACACACAAAAAGAAATAGAACACAGAAAGAGAAATGGAAAACAAAAACAGAAATAGAAAACAAAAATGGAACAGATAACAGAACTGAAATGAAAAACATGAATGGAACACAAGTGGAAAATGAAAAACAGAAATCGAACACAACAAAGGAACAAACAAAAGATAGAAATCCAAAACTAACTACAAAAACCTAAGAGTCACGTAGGATAATAGGGAAATCAAATAAAAAATATTAAACAAAATATAATAAAATAAATAAATCGATAGATAAAATGGAATGTGTATCTAAGATGTGAATCAATGATCTAAGATGTGAAAAAACTGTTTTTCTCCACAGTAATATTAAGAACTTTAGCTGACTGAAAGCAATTTTTGATTAATAAATGTTATTAGAAAGAAGGCACTATTTTTCTCAGCTATGGTTTTATAAATAGTTTCCCTCTTTATGTCTGTGATACGTGATTGTTAAAACTCAATTGTTCAATCTCTGGAATGAGAAAAAATATATAACACGATTTCAATTATTTATTGAACTTGTATGGAAGTTTTCCCGTGGCCACAATTCAGCATCAATAATGGACAAGCAATGAAGGAGTTTCAAGAATGAGGAATGAGTTATTTTTAAGCAGCTCCTCTTACATAACAGACTATCACAGTTTAATTCTTAAGTAAACATGAGAGAAGACATTCACTAAACATGCAAAATTCACAATCTCCATTCTTCATTAATTAAAAATAAATAAATAAAAAAAAACACAGGAAAGAAATTAGGCTTAAAATAATAAAAACTAAATTGTATTTTTTTTTACTTTTTAAGTATATTAATTACAACATCAGTTAAACATATAAAACTAAGTATATCCATTGAGCCTATATCAGACATAAGAAATGTGAAAGGAAAAAAATAGGCTCAATGGACTGTTAACAAACTTTAAATATTTTTTTTCTTTTTTTTACATTTTTCAATTAACATAATTGTAAAACGAAAAACTAATATCCATTGAGCTGGTATCTAAAAATCATAAATATGGAAGATGAACCTAGGCTCAATGGGCAGTTAAAAAAATTTGATTTTTTTATTTTTCTGAATTAACACATTTTTAAAACATACAAAACTAATTATCTGCATTGTGCCCATAACATTCAAGAACAATTAGAAAAAAAATACTGGGCTTTGGTAATTCTTAATTAATAGTATGGTTTCCTTTTGAAAAAAGTAAATGAAGTTGCAGGCCATAGCTTAAAAACCACTCTCCCGTAGATGAGGGCCATAGGCACTGGCCCATATTTTCGTGAGTCCAGGGAGTTTTCTGGATTATCTCCTTGGAGCCAAGCATGGCCATCTGGAATCTGAAAAATCAATAAATTAATTTTTAAAAAATTAATTATTTTTTTATATTTTATCATATCAAAGTGAATAAGACAAATATAGTAACAAAAGAATAAGTCATACTCTGTCACAAATATTCACTGGAAAATTACAGTATATTTTTTATAGAACTTAACATAATATTAAATTCTGTAACAATAAATTAAATCATTGGGCTTAATTGCATTTATTAGTAGTTATGACTATGACCGGGTCTATGTTAATGAGCAGAATCGAGCCTGGGGGAGGGCGGGGGTTTAGACGGAGGAAACACAAAAACCTCCATTATTAAGAGTTGGATCAGAAAATGTTATAGAACCATTCTTGTTGTAAATTTAATTTTCTATAAATGTTGTTCTTTAAATTATTTTCGTAACTGCAAACATCCTTTACTGTTTAATTAAATCATGGGTTTTCACTGTATTTATTAGGTTGTATATAATCACTGAAATGTGTAGACCCCAGGAAGGTGACTTATCAGTGAATGAAGCTAATCTGATAGTAAAAGAAATAAAGAACTCATTTCATGGACTGATATCATTTAAAAAATTAAATTACGGAATAGGGTGTTGATTCGACAAAGTGTATGTCGTACTACAATGTATTTGAATTGTTGGAGGAATCGGTCCAAAAATAACTTTGTTATGCAACTTTAAATGTAACTCCTTAGTCTAGCCTTATAACTTAAGCACTCTCCTCACCTAAGTACTCTATACGTAAATTAAAAAAAAAAAATCATGATACAGATGCTGCTTGAACTATGAAAATTTCCTATAAATGATTATAAAAATCAACATTGATATATCTTCAAAATTCAAGCATAAATAACGAAATCAGTTCTTTCCCTGAAATTAGACAATATAATGCCAGATGGCTATCACATTTCCAGCATTGTAACAGTCGATTTGCAATAGAACATATACTAACTGAATGTCAACTAAGGACTCAAATAGTCTTGTCATATACAATGTCAGAATTACTACACGACCATAGGAAGAAGATAGACCTCATAATTAAATTCATAAGAAATAAACATTTATACCATAAACTTTTATGCAGGACACGATATGCAGAAAATAAATTATTTATGTAAATATGAACAAGCATTAAGGACATAACCACTAGTAAAGTATTTTACTGCTTACAAAACTGCTAAAATATAACTAATGCACTACTCAATCATTTCTATTGTGAAATGTGATTAAAATGGAATAAATGAATAATGAAAGTTCTTTTTTTAAATAAACTGATGGTGTATACAAATGATCTTTAAGCATTGCTTAATTTATTACAATTACTTGGGTGTTTTGTTTATTTAGAAGGCATTGAAGTAACATTTACTTAACAACTATTTTCAAACATTAGAATATTTAAAAAGTTAATATATTAATTACTCTATTTAAGCTGGCTACTATATGATGATGTCAGAGTCAAAAAGTCCGCCACACAGGGGCTGCGTAAACTAAGAAAATTTCTCTCGTGAAGTTTAAAAATAGAACTTAAATACTGCTAACACAACACCACCGTGAATAAATACAAACGGTAATAAGAAATCGTTCCCCTCCCGGTGGGAAGCATTTCAAATGTAAACAAACAGGTCTGCCAATGGCTCACCGGAAAGAAAGACAATAACTGAAACATATCAGAATATAACATTAATTTTATTGAAAACTATGTACTATCTCTAGTATTGTAATTTATAATGAATCAGAATCATTTTTATCTCAATCAATCAAATTTTAGTAGTCCAAAACCTTAAGACGGGGGGGGGGGGGTACAAGAACATATTTGCAAGTATCTCATATAATAAAGGTCTCTGGAAAACAATATTAGATATTTAAGCTTCAAATAATGTGGTTTATTATATAAGAGAGTATTGTTTATGTAAAACAGTAGAAGTGGGGATTTATTGGAGGCTGAAAATTAAAAAATGCAAATATCTCGGTTAATATTCAAGATAAAGAATAAATGTATATAACAATATTTATAGTACATTTAATTTGCAATAAGATTTATTCTATACACTTTTTCGATCCGGCATATAGTAACGGAGAGATTTCAAATTTTCAAAATTCTTCCCCCTCATTTTTGTCGTCTACTAGGTAGAATCAATGGACATTTGAAGAAAAATTTTGAAATTTGCGTCATGAATATGACCTCAATAGCTGATTTTCCTTAAGGGAAATCTGCTAAAAGAGTTCGTAAAAAAAAGAAAGAAAAAAAAAAAAAAAAAAAAAAAAAAAAAAAAAACAAAAAAAAAAAAAAAAAAAAAAAGAACAAATTTAAATAAATACTCGTATATTGTTACATTATATTAAAAACAATCTAATAACCTTTAATTCATTTGGCTCAATATCTATTCACAATGCTAGTTCAACTTCCCATGATGCTTTGCTGTGCTGTTGCTTTCAGTAACCAGACTTTTAATAAGTGGGTAGTTACAAAGTATTCCTCATCAAATATAATAACAAAAATTTTTAGAATTAATGATTTGAAAAGTAATTTAGCGTCTGTTGGTGTCTGTGATCAAGTAAAAGGGGACAGAACATTTAGAAATACTAAAACAGAAGCACAATGTAGGAAGTATTCGGAGCCAGAAGGTTACAAAACTTTTCTTACTTGTAAACAAAACAGCAAAATGTTTCAATGTAAAACATTTTTTCCTACATACTGTATACATTTAAGAGCTCTAATTTTATTAAAGTTTTGCCAGGAAAGTCCATTGTGAAGCAATAAGTGGAAAAGATGTGCATCATTTAGATATTTTTCATTAACTTCTAAGAAATAGATGTTGCCAGTTTGTAAGAAGCTTTTTATGGAAGTAATGTTGATAAAAGAGGCTAGGGCATATATTTATAGCCAAATCTAAAGGTGAGCTGCTCAGGGAAAATAGAGATCATAAACCTCATAACAGAGCAGCATAAGGCAGGCAGTAAAAGTTTTCAGCTGAGATGAACAGTTATCCATACTTGAGAAATTTGAATAAATTTTTGACATGTGCAAGCGTACTGGAAATGTAAAATGTTTAGGAAGTTTTAGTTCCCTTACGATAGACTTAACAAGAAATTTACTTCACAGAAGACTGTGAAATGAAGTGTTATTTAAAAGTTCAATGAAGAGGGCATTTGTAAAAGAACAACCAAAAATGACAGAGTTAAATGGCCTTTAAATTTTCAGGTTTGAATCTGAAACAGATTCATGGCTAACACTCTGAATCATTGGAAATTGCATACATGCAAGTATTTCCCACTATCTATACTTTCTTCGGTTTATAATATGAAGGAAACAAAAAAAAACTTCTGGAGCTGATGTTTGGTGATGCCTCAAGAATGGCATAGAACTGAAGTGGTTTGCTAATATTATAGTCAATCAGCCAACTATTGCAAATGTCAACAAGTAGCATTAAACAATAGTGTGATGGTTGAGGATTGAATATGTAATGCAACAGATAACATTATTTGTAACTTTTTTGGCTTACAAAAATAAAAACTTTCATTTTTATGTGTATTTTTTAATCATAACTTTTTTCTTTTTTTTTTTTTTTGTATAACATAAATAAATCCACGTTATTGTGGCTTTAAAAATTAATTAGGTGTACTGACTAGCATTAGTTGAGTGAGGCTTGCTCAAAAAGTGTTTCCCCCTGACCAGTTCCATCAAGATATCTACAATTCATGTATGATGATTCAAGAAAGCCCCACATTTAATGCAATTTTAGAGAAATGGAGAATATTTTTACTGTGTGAGTAAGTGTAATAATAAAGAGTTATAAGTTTGGTTAAAATAAAATAATGTGAGGACATACATATTCAAAATAAACTATTAAGTCACAGATTAAGTATGGTATTCATCGAATGAACATTTTTGAATACAGAAATTAAAACCTTAATTTTAAGGTAATAAAATCTTAGTTGTTGACATCATCACACAACGTATATGCATTTATCGCATCTAGTAAAAATCTGTTGAAAACCATATTTGGTATTTAAGCTTAGAATAAGAGGTGTCATAATATATTAGTTTATTTTTAACATATGATGATCAGTACTGGGGCTTTGCTGAAGGTAAAGTCAGAAAAGTAGTTTTGCAGATACGAAAATAATTGATGTAAAATTAAATTTACAAAAAAAATGATTCTATAACATTTTTTTTATCCAACTCATAATAATGAGATATTTCATTTTTTCCATTCTCCTCCTTTTAACCCTCTCCTCTTTCCCCATGGTTCCATTAATGAACTTGATCTTGAGTTTTACGTGAAATACTTTAATATCAAGTTTGGTAATGATCACACAAAAATTGTGACGGTTAGAGTCATAACAGACAAATGTATATATACATATAGATTTATATGTGCTTATTTTCATCATCCTTCAGGTAGGATCAAAGGTCATTTGAAGAAATTTTTTCGAAAATGGTCTCATGAATAAAACTTCAAATATTTCATTTCCCTTAAAGGAAATCTGCTGAAAGATTAGAACTTAAGTCTGAATGTATATTTATAAACAAAAAGACTCAAGGATAGTTTTTGAAAAGAAAAAAAAAATAGAAATAATCTGCCTTCAAAAATAAATATATATAAGGCCCCTAAAGAGGTTGGTGATGTGAACACCACGAAGTATGTAATGTGCAAAACCAAATAAAATTTATGAAGATAGGAAGTGTATGTATGTTTATATGACCCTGGCCATAATCTCTGAAGAATAATAATAATATAATATGAGACAAGTGGTCACTACATTACTAAATATAAACTCAACCGGAAAAAAAAAACCGGACACTTAGATTTAGTCTTATAATTTTTTTAAATACTTAATATATATGTATATTAATCTTTTTAATTCAAATAATTGGTTAATCTATAGGTTATTTAAACAAAATCTGCCAAAAGTGAATTTTTATTGATTATTTACAAAAAATACAAAATAAAAAAAAAGATAAATTAACACATTTAAAAAAAAAATATTCTTCATTTTTATTACAGTGAATGGTAGACTTCGCTACCCCAAGTGTTTCGGCAATGTAACGTAAGCTCCGGCCTTCCATCTAAGTTTGAAAGACCCATTATTCTGGACCGAAATAAAAATAAAACATTAATTAAAGAAAATGCTTGGTTAATAATTAAAGATGTTTAAATGTGCGAAAAACTACTTACAGTTTATAATAGATCAACTTCACGACAAATAAATCTAATCTGAGTTTTATCTAATTGTTTACTAATCCTGAAGGGATTAGTTCAATGGACTTAGACTCTACATTCTCTGTAATAACTAGAATACCCACATAAAGAAACACATTGCTGAAAATTAGCTTTTAGTACAACAATTATGAAGTGTCCGGTTTTTTTTTGCGGTTGAGTGTATTTTTCAACTTTAAAAAATTGAAATAACTTAATGACTTTATATTTGAGGGTAGATTATTCTTATTCTTCCTTGTGCAAAGTAAAGGAAGTATGGTAATTACAAAATTTTTGGTTTTCAGATTTCAACGGAATTATCTATTTTGACCTCCTCAGCGAACTCTTTAAAAAAAACAAAAAAAAAAAAAACAATCGGTATACAGTACTTAGAGAATCGCCCATAAATGTTTAGTGTTTGACTTCCAATGATCCACGTTACCTTTTGTTACATGCATAAAATATGCCTAATAAACAAGATAATAAGTGCTTGACTCATCTGACAGCATTAGAAATTGCTATACTTTTGGAAAAAAGATCACACAGGATATCTTTATTTCCTTGTATGAAGTAAACATAGTTTTTAAGGGCAACAAATTTTGGTTTTCAAATTTCAATGTAATTATCCGTTTTGACATTCCTTCAAACCCATTTCAATTAGCTTTAGAGTGGCTGTATGTATCAAGTATAATGTCTGTATGTATCAAGCAAAACTCATAAACGACTAGAATTAGAATGTTGAAATTTCATATTTACCACCGTTTTTTATCAATATCGATTAAAGGTGAAGGGTGGGGGTTTGGAGAAAGGCAAATACAGAAAATTTCAAATTTCTCCCTATGTATTAGGGATACAAAAAAGTGATAGGACCTTTTTGGTTTACCATAAAAAGATTTATAAATTAAGTTTTGACATTTTTCGATACAATGCATTGGAATGGAGATATCAACAATTTATATTTTGTATATTAAATTTAATAGAACTACAAGGAAGTCATGAGGTTTAGACATCAATTTATTTATAGTTTATTGTAAATGGAACACCTCAATTTTGAGCATTTGCTAAATCAATGTAATATTTAAAACATTCTCACAGATGAAATAACAATGATTATAAAACAACATATATAAGTTCATTCCAATAAAGAAAATTAAAAACTAAAAAAAATAGTGTTTAAATATAGAAATGTGTCAAATCTTAGTGTAATATTTTAGAAAAAATAGAAAAAAAAAATAGTTACATACCCTATATATAGTTCTATCAATAAAAACATATTGACCACCAATGGCTTCTACTCGCTTACAAATATTCATTTTAGGGTTAGTTACAGACCGGCACACGACGATGTCGCCACTTTTAATACCTGTGAAGCGGGTGACCAAATGGTCGATATACAGGATGTTCCCGTCGCCTATGGTCGGTTCCATTGACACACCATTCGTCTGGAATAAATATATGCTATTCTGAAATAGTAAGTTAATAAAACTAAAATAAGAAAATACTATTGTATTTTTGTATGTATGAGTAACACCTGCTTATTCTAGAAGAGTGATAGAGTATGAAAAAATAGAAAGCTTCACTATGACACACACATGTTAGGATTTTTCAAAATCAAAAATTTATTTGAAAAACCGCATAACAGAGCCATAATTTCTCAATAACTCAATGGTTTATTTCCACGTTATTGCCTTAAATTTATAGCCATGAACTGTAGAAAAGTATTTATGTAACTATAAACACCTATACACTTACATTCATACACACAATAATTTATCATAAAAAACAGTGACTCATATACAAATTTATTTTACAAAGCCAATATATTTCCAAAAATTGATAGAAAATTTCTATAAATTGAATATTAGCTTTAAACATCTAGGAAATTTATAATTCTGTATTTAATAAGCATGTCTGGTTAAAATTTAGTGTGTCAACAATATTAGTAAATATATTACAGCATTTTGAAAATTCATTCTTACAATTAAACACATAATCATAAAATAAAATAAAAAAACTTTACCACAACGATGTCCCCTATGTACTCAGTAGCGCAATGACCAATACAAGCCCACTTGATTGTGAATTTTAAACCCCTCCCAACGTAGCATACACCTCTCCACAAAGATGCCATTTTGCGGACCTGAAAGCATGTTTAAACAAATACAAAATATAGGATAATATAATTTATTCTCAATTCCTAAGAGTTATCCTACCAAAATAGTCCTCTAAAATACAAAAACAAATATATTTTAGTTGGACCCTTAACCATAAAAACCAAACATCTCTTGTAATGATAGTGCCTGTACTAATTTTGCTGGTTCTAAAACAGTGAAAGTTTAAAATTACAGAAACAAAATAAAAGTTATAACATGAAAAAAGAAAGGGGTGATTAAGGAAACTAGTCCTGCTGAAAGAAAAAAACAAGGCACTTTGAAAAGCTTTAAAAACTATAGACGTTATAAAAGTCCTGGGCATATTATGCAATAAGCTGATGCCATTTAGGAATTAAGGAACATTGATTTATTTTATCCCCCCTCCTCTATTAACAAAATTAGGCAATGAAAAATTTGGACTTTAAATACATTGTTAAATTTTGTTTTATTATAAAGACACAATCACCCAACAATTTAGTATTATAATTATTTGAAATGCAAAGTGATGCATAATTACTTGGTACGTTTATTGATTTGTTCTTAATATATATTAGGTAAAGATTGAAGCAAATGGGCTTAAGAAAAAAATCAGAAGAATTAGATGGTTAACAAGATTTAAAACAAGCTTTGAGCCTGATTGGAAAGCTCTGAACAAAAATATACCAACAATCATAATCTATTTAAATAATTGTAGTATATTAAACCAAACTGTTTCCTACAATATTTAAAACATTATATTACAGTAAAGATAGATGTATCACTAAATTTCAGGCAACAGACTCCCAGAACTATATATTGAAAATAAACAATACATATTTAAAACCTGATTGTTACATTTATTAAATTAAATAACGCTTCTTGCATAAGTATTTAAATTAACACAAATAATCCCTTTGATTTCGCCAAAAAATGCCCCTTTCAACTTAATTTCCTATAATTTCAGCCTAGGCTGTTGTATTATATTAAAACCGAACTGTTTCCTATCATATTTAAAACATTATATTACAGTAATGATAGATATATCACTAAATGTCAGGCGACATACTCCCAGAACAATATTTTGAAAAGATAGAACAATAATATAAAACTTGATGATCACAATTATTAATTTCAATAATGTTCACCGCATAAGTATTTAAATTAACACAAACAATCTCTTTGATTCCATAATATAAATGCACCTTCCGTTCTGATTTCCTCTAATTTGAGCCTAAGCTGTTGTATTATATTAAACCAAACTGTTTCCTATCATATTTAAAACATTAAATTACAGTAATAATAGATATATCACTAAATTTCAGGCTACAGATTCCCAGAACTATATTATGAAAAGAAACGACACTTATTTAAAACATGATGGTCAAATTAATTAATTAAAATAATGCTTATCGCATAAGTATTTAAATAAACACCAACAATCCTTTTCATTTCATAAAAAAATGGCCTTTACAACATAACTTCCTCTAACTTGAGACTAAGCTGTTGTATTATATTGAACTGAACTGTTTCCAATCATATTTAAAGCATTGTGTTAATGTAATGATAGATATATCACTAAATTTCAGGCTACAGACTCCCAGAACCATATTAGGAAAACAAAAACAACACTTATTTAAAACATGATGGTCAAATTAATTAATTTAAATAATGCTTATCGAATAAGTATTTAAATAAACACCAACAATCCTTTTCATTTTATAAAAAAATGGCCTTTACAACATAACTTCCTCTAACTTGAGACTAAGCTGTTGTATTATATTGAACTGAACTGTTTACAATCATATTTAAAGCATTGTGTTAATGTAATGATAGATATATCACTAAATTTTAGGCTACAGACTCCCAGAACCATATTAGGAAAAAACAACAACACTTATTTAAAACATGATGGTCAGATTAATTAATTTAAATAATGCTAATCGAATAAGTATTAAAATTAATACAAAAAATCCCTTTGATTTCATAAAAAATGCCACTTTCAACTTAATTTCCTCTAATTTGAGCCTAAGCTGTTGTATTATCTTAAACCGAACTGTTTCCTATCATATTTAAAACATTATATTACAGTAATGATAGATACATAACTAAATTTCAGGCTACAGACTCCCAGAACTATATTTCAAAAAGAAATGACACTTATTTAAAACTTGATCATCACATTTTTGATTTAAGTAATGCTTGTCATTTAAGTATATCAATTAACCCAACAATCCCCCTTTCATTTAATCTAAAATGCCCCTATCGACTTGATTTCCTCTAATTTGAGACTAAGCTGTTGTATTATATTGAACTGAACTGTTTCCAATCATATTTAAAACATTGTGTTAATGTAATGATAGATACATCACTAAATTTCAGGCTACAGACTCCCAGAACTATATTTCAAAAAGAAAGAACACTTATATAAAACCTGATACTCACATTTAATAATTTAAATAATGCTCATCACATAAGTATTAAAATTAACACAAACAATCCCTTTGATGCCATCAAAAATGCCACTTTCAACTTAATTTCCTCTAATTTGAGCCTAGGCTGTTGTATTATATTTAACAAAACTGTTTTCTCTCATATTTATGAATTTGCAGTAATGTAATTATGATAGATAACATTACACATCAGTCCTAAGACAGCCAGAACTATATTTCGAAAAGAAAGAACAAGAATATAAAACTTGATGATCACATTTGTTAATTTAAGTAAGGCTTCTCATTTAAGAATATCAATTAACACAAAAATCCCCCATTCATTTAACTAAAAATGCCTTTTTCGATTTGATTTCCTCTAATTTGAGCCTGAGCTGTTGTATTATATTAAACCAAACTGTTTCCTATCATATTTAAAACATTATATTACAGTAATGATAGATACATCACTAAATTTCAGGCTACAGACTCCCAGAACTATATTTCGAAAAGATAGAATACTTATATAAAACCTAATGATCAAAATTATTAATTTAAGTAATGCTTGTCATTTAAGTATATCAATTAAAACAACAATGCCCCTTTCATTTAACCTAAAATGCCCCTATCGACTTGATTTCCTCTAATTTGAGCCTAAGCTGTTGTATTATAATAAACCAAACGGTTTCCTATCATATTTAAAACATTGTGATAATGTAATGATAGATATAACACTAAATTTCAGGCTACAGACTCCCAGAACTATATTTCAAAAAGAAAGAACACTTATATAAAACCTGATACTCACATTTATTAATTTAAATAATGCTCAACGTATAAGTATTAAAATTAACACCAACAATCGCTTTGATTTCATAAAAAATGCCACTTTCAACTTAATTTTCTCTAATTTGAGCCTATGCTGTTGTATTATCTTAAACCGAACTGTTTCCTATCATATTTTAAACATTATATTACAGTAATGATAGATACATCACTAAATTTCAGGCTACAGACACCGAGAACTATATTTCGAAAAGAAAGAACAATAATATAAAACCTGATTATCACATTTATTAATTTAAATAACACTTATTGCATAAGTATTTAATTAACACCAACAAAATCCCTTTGATTTCATAAAAACTGCCTTTTTCAACATAACTTCCACTAATTTGAGTCTAGGCTGTTGTATTATATTAAACCGAACTGTTTCCTATATAATTAAAACATTATATTACTGTAATGATAGATATATCACTAAATATCAGGCTACAGACTCCCAGAACAATATTTTGAAATGATAGAACAAAAATATAAAATTTGATGATCACAATTTTTAATTTCAATAATATTCACCGCATAAGTATTTAAATTAATCCCTTTGATTTCACAAAAATAAAAAAATGCCCCTTCCGAATTAATTATCTCTAATTTGAGCCTAGGCTGTTGTATTATATTAAAACAAACTGTTTCCTATCATATTTAAAACATTATATTACAGTAAAGATATATGTATCACTAAATTTCAGGCAACAGATTCCCAGAACTATATTTTGAAAAGAAACAATGCATATTTAAAACCTGATTGTTACATCTATTAATTTAAATAACGCTTATTGCATAAGTATTTAAATTAACACAGACAATCTCTTTGATTTCGCCAAAAAATGCCCTTAACGACTTGATTTACTCTAATTTGAGCCTAAACTATTGAATTATATTAAACTGAACCATTTTCAGTCATATTTATAAATGTGCACTAATGTAATTGTAACAGACATCATACAATTTAAGGCCACAGACTCCCAGAACTATAATTTGTAAAGAAATGACACTTATATCAAAACTGATTATAACAATTATTAATTCATATAACACTTATCACATACCTGTTTAAATGTTATAAATAAAATAATGAGAAATTCTCAATAGTTTAACTGAAAACGAAAAGAGTTAAACAAATTATAACCTTCAGGGCTTAATATTCAAAAAAGAGGTAAAATTTTGAAAAAGGAACATATAGTTTAGAAGGTAGTTCTAAAAATTAGTCATATATATATATATATGTCTATTTAATTATTTTGCAACGAAAATTTCCTGTTTTTATAAAAAAAAACTTTATTATTTCGAATTTCTGTTAGGAAGAGGCAAGATCTACTTTTTTCCAATTTTATAGTGACAAAGGAAGTGTTGACTGCCATTCAAAATTTCACCTTATAGCTGCTCCTTCCAGAAACATTAAATTAAAAATTAACTCAATATTAATATAGATACTAATTTATACATTTTTAAGTAAATTTTATACATCCTTTCAAAAAGGAAGTCATTTTTTACCTGAGCAAGTAGGTAGCCAAATGTCAAATCAACTTCTTCAAACTTTCATGGTCATAGTTATGAATCATATTCGTAAAAACTTAATTATAAATAATGTTTGGAGACATAAATATTTTACAAATTTATCATATATAATATCATTAATAATACAACTAAATAAAAAAGTACCTCGTAAATGTACCGTAGAAGAAAGCGGCTTTTGAGATGAATTGCACATTTTGAGAACGGACCGTCCTGTGTTTTGTTATTAATACAGGAACTGTTGTTTATTTTATGAGATGTACATTATTATTCTGGGCCTGAAATTGGAAAAAATTGAAATAACCGGTTGACAGTAGTGGTAACCTTCTAGGAAGGGCCGGCACGTGGAGAAACGAGGTAGGCTCTGATAACGGACATATACCCCAGACATTATCGGCAGATTTCCCTTCAGCTATTGAGCTCGTACTCATGACGCGATTTCCCAAAATTTTCTTCAAATGTCCATCGATCCCTACCTAGGAGATGCCGAAAATGAGGTCCGTTCAAAATTGTATATATATATATATATATATATATATATATATATATATATATATATACTAGCTCAGATACCCGGCTTCGGTCGGGGATTCATTTGAGGCTGAATGGTGATGGTATTTTTTTGGCAAGGCTTTACTTTGCACAATATTTTGACATTTACCCTTCCCAGTGTTTAGTGTAAATACCCGTCGTTTCTGTGGATTTTTTAATAATAAAATTATTTTTTTATGTAAGACTTCACTGTCCTCCATATTGTCATATTTCCCGTTTCCTGTACATTATGCATAGATTTGAATTATTAAGCACAGAATATTAACATAGATTTGAATTCATTTTTCCCGGTGAGGTACCTGGTAGTTCCAAAACATTGTTGAGCAAATTTCTCTAAATAACAAAATAAACAACTTTTGTTATGTGCATATTTGCCGAACCCCCGATAGGAAACGAAATATCACTGTTTTTAATTTCAGGCCTCCCTTATAATCCCCACTCCTGCCCATCCCTGGAAATGAGAGTATAGCTTATTATAAGAAAGGCGGAAGTGCTAATTCACATACCGAGTTTGGTTTAGTTCGGTTGAGTTTTTTGAGCCAAATAAAATTGTTGACTTCCGCAGTAGTTTTTAACGTATAACTCATTTATACTTAGGTATACGACAAAAGTGTATATAACTAAAGTTACTCCAAATAACAAAATAAACAACTTTTGTTATGTGCATAATTGCCGAAAATGCATTAGGAAACGAAATACTGCTATTTTTAATTTCAGCCCTCCGTTATAACCCCCACTCCTGTTCGTCTCAGAGAATATTAACATAGCCTAAAGTCTAAGTTGGGTTAGTAATATAATAATAATAGTAATATACATACCAATTTTCATAAAATTCGGTTCTGCCGTTTATGCGTGAAACAGTACAAACAGACACCAAAGAAACAAACTGCAGATATCGTGTCTATGACATGTGAAACGAAAAAG
Organism: Riptortus pedestris; assembly: GCA_019009955.1. Classification (NCBI taxonomy): domain Eukaryota; kingdom Metazoa; phylum Arthropoda; class Insecta; order Hemiptera; family Alydidae; genus Riptortus; species Riptortus pedestris. Next base: position 6,910,141 of record CM032233.1, read on the forward strand.
TGTCGTGAAATTTTGAGAGAAAAAAATCAATGTACAGAGGTTACAATTTTATATATATACTAGCTCAGATACCCGGCTTCGCCCGGGAATTCATTTGAGGCTGAATGAAGATGGTATGTTTTCGCAACGCTTGACTTTGCACAATATTTTGACATTTACCTGTCCCAGTGTTATACGGGTTAATAACCATCGTTTCTGTGGATTTGTTAATAATAAAATTAATTTTTTATGTAAGACTTCACTGTCCTCCATATTGTCATATTTCCCCTTTCCTGTGCATTGTGCATAGATTTGAATTAATAAGGACAAAATACTAACATACATTAAAATTAATTTTTCCAGGTGCTGTACCTGGTAGTTCATATTGAAAAGAATTGTTGAGCAAATTTCTCTAAATAACAAAATAAACAACTTTTGTTATGTGCATATATGCCGAAACCCCAATAAGAAACGAAATATCACTTATTATTAATTTCAGGCCTCCCTTATAACCCCCACTCCTGCCCGTCCCTAGAAATGTTAGTATGGCTTATTAAAAGGAAGGCATTAGTGCTAATTGACATACCGAGTTTGGTTTAGTTCGTTTGAGTTTTTTGTGCCAAATAAAATTTTTGACTTCCGCAGTAGTTTTTAATGTATATCTCGTATATAATTCGGTATACGGAAAAAGTGTATATAACAAAAGTTACTCTAAATAACAAAATAAACAACTTTTGTTATGTTCATATTTGCTGAAAAAGCAATAGGAAACGAAATATCGCTATTTTTAATTTCTGGCTTCCCCTATAACCCCCCACTCCTGCCCGTCCCTAGAAATGTTGGTATGGCTTGTTATAATAAAAGCGTTAGTGCTAATACATATACCGAGTTTTATTTATTTCAGTTGGGTCTTTTGTCCCAAATAAAATTGTTCACTTCCGCTATAGGTTTTAGAGTAGGTATATCTCGTTAATAATTCGGTTTACGAAAAAAGTGTATATAACAAAAGTTACTTTAAATAACAAAATAAACAACTTTTGTTATGTTCATATTTGCCGAAAAACCAATAGGAAACGAAATATCGCTATTTTTAATTTCTGGCTTCCCTTATAACCCCCACTCCTGTTCGTCTCAGAGAATATTAATATAGCCTAAAGTCTAAGTTGGGTTAGTAGTAATATACATACCAAGTTTCATAAAATTCGGTTCAGCCGTTTATGCGTGAAAAGGTAACAAACAAACGAAGACACCAAAGAAACAAAATGCAGATATGGTGTCTATGACATGTGAAACGAAAAGTTATCGTGAAGGTTAGTAATATAATAATAGTAGTAATATACATACCAATTTTCATAAAATTCGGTTCAGCCGTTTATGCGTGAAACAGTACAAACAGACACCAAAGAAACAAACTGCAGATATCGTGTCTATGACATGTGAAACGAAAAAGTATCGTGAAATTTTGAGAGAAAAAAATCAATGTACAGACAGAGGTTACAATCTATATATATATAAAATTGTAACCTCTGTCTGTACATTGATTTTTTTCGCGAAATTTCACGATAACTTTTCGTTTCACATGTCATAGACACCATAACTGCATTTTGTTTCTTTCGTGTATGTTTGTTTGTTTGTTTGTTTGTTTGTTTGTTTGTTTGTTTGTTTGTTTGTTTGTTTGTTTGTTACCTTTTCACGCATAAACGGCTGAACCGAATTTTATGAAACTTGGTATTTATGTTACTACTAGCCCAACTTAGACTTTAGGCTATACTAATATTCTCTGAGTCGAACAGGAGTGGGGGTTATAAGGGAGGCCTGAAATTAAAAATAGGGATATTTCGTTTCCTATTGGTTTTTCGGCAAATATGCACATAACAAAAGTTATTTATTTTATTATTTAGAGTAACTTTTGTTATATACACTTTCGTCGTATACCTAAGTATAAGTGAGTTATACGCTAAAAATTATAGCGGGAGTCAACAATTTTATTTGGCACAAAAGACTCAACCGAACTAAATAAAACTCGGTATGTGTATTAGCACTAGCGCCTTCATTATAATAAGCCATACCAACATTTCTAGGGACGGGCAGAAGTGGGGGTTATGAGGGAGGCCTGAAATTAAAAATGGTGATATTTTGTTTCCTATTGGTTTTTCGCCAAAAATGCACATATCAAAAGCTGTTTATTTTGTTATTTAGATCAATTTTTGTCATATACACTTTCGCCGTATACCGACGTATAAATGCGTTATACGCTAAAAATGGTTGCCGGAGTCAACAATTTTATTTGGCACACAAGAGACTAAACCGAACTGACTAAAACTCGGTATTTGTATTAGCACTAACGCCTTATTTATCATAAGCCATACCAACATTTCTAGGAACGGGCTGAAGTAGGGGTTGTAAGGAAGGCCTGAAATTAAAAATAGGGATATTTCGTTTCCTATTGGTTTTTCGGCAAATATGCACATAACAAATGTTGTTTATTTTGTTATTTAGCGTAACTTTTGTTATATACACTTTTTTCGTATAGTGAATTATAAACGAGATATACACTAAAAGGTAAAGGGGAGTCAACTATTTTATTGGACACCAACGGTTGAACCGATTCCAACAAAACTCAGAATAAATAAATTAGCATTAATTCTTACATGGTAATAACCTATATTAAAATGTTTATGTTATAACGGGAGTGGGGGTTATAAGGGAGGCCTGAAATAAAAATTCATGATATTTCATTTTCTATTCCAAACCAACCACGGGTACTAACCCTAAACACTGAAACGGGTAAATGTCAAAATATTGTGCAAAGTAAAGTCTTGCCGAAATAATAACATCATCATTCCGGCTCAAATGACTTCCCGGGCGAAGCCGGGTACCTTAGCTAGTTTTATATATATATTTGACTGTTACCACTCTAGCGGTCGCAATTATTGTTTGATTGTTACCAAACTCGATATTTAGTCGTTTCATGTAAAAAGAAAGATCAAGTTCAACGGCTGAAATCGGACCATGGGGAGAATTTTGAAAATTCGAAATATACGCTAGAGCGGCAACATACAGCTATTTAGCTGTTAGCAGAATTCACTTAAGGGAAATCAACTATTGAGGTCGTACTTATGGCGCAATTTTTTCTTTCAAAAAAATTTGTCTTCAAATACCCATTGATCTACACAGGAGATGACGAAAAGTAGGTCTTTTCAATATATATATATATATATATATATATATATATATATATATATATATATATGTATATATATATATTCACTCATACACATATACAAGGTGTCCCAACTTCCCGTGCCACCCACCTTAAAATCACCAACTATTTTATGCCCTAAATCCTTTCAGTCCATATTCAACCTCGTAACCTTCTCCAGTACTTCTCCTGTGACAATAACTTTGGAATTTTCAATGGAATGCCCTACTTTTTATGGCGGATTCTTGTAGAAAATCAAATTTTAAAAAGAGTTTGTATTCGTGAATGTTTCGATTTGACGCATCCTTTAGCCGTAAAATGCACAAATCTTCATTTCAGAAACGGCACATTTTGTTGAAACATGCTGGGGCATAAAAGCGGTAGTGAACAAAATTATCTTTGAAACAAGTCTAGGGGGAAAGGAATGTATTCTGAAATTAAATAAATAAATAAAAAAAAAAACTGTTGGATTTATTCAAGAATACTTTTGTGTTATTTCTTTTTAAGCACATTTTCTTTATTTCAGAGTTATCAGCTAAAAGTGCTGATTTTGAAAAGAAGAGTTATTGGTTGATGAGGATCCATGCCAAATATTTCTATCGCTGAATAATATATTGAAAACTATTTTTATAAAATAAATCCTCAATTTCCAAAAACAAAATTACGATTTATTTCAAACACCCAATATATCTGCATGTCCATATTCATTTTGCACACTCAATTTCAATTTCATTTTGTTTTATCTCAAAACGTAAAAGTTCAATAAGAACAATATTTGGTATTTATAAATAATGTGCTTCATAATATAACAGCTTATTGTTAATACGACAGGAGTAGGAGGGGGAGGGCCTGTACTGGAGGCCGAAAACAATAAAAGTCCGTCACGCAGGGGCTGCGTAAACTAAGCAGATTTCCCATGTGAAGTTTTACAATAGAGAAATCTGCCTACAAATAACAATAGTAGTAACGAATCTCTACACCAATTCAAGAGGGACGAATAGTAACGGAAAGGGCCGAACTAGCTTTCGCAGAAAGTCCCGAATATCTGCCGACCACACACAATACAAATGCAAATATCTCGGTTTATGTTTAAGATACAGAATAAGTGTATAAAATAATGTTTATAGTAAATTTAATTTGCAATAAGATTGATTTCCTGATATAAAATTTTTCCGATCCGCACGCATAACAAAAGCGGTGGATGTTTCTTGAATTTTCAAAATCCCTCCCGCCCTCCCCTACCCAACTGGTCCGATTTTCAGGCAGCCATCAAGCGAACTTGATTTTTCTTTTTTAACATAAAACGGCTAAAATATTCGCGATTTTGGTAACGAATAAACAATTAATAGCGCTCACCCAGCTAGAGGGCGGATAACAGACAAAGTATATATAAACTATATATATATATAATAAATATAAACTAGTAACATAAATAGCACTATATATATATATATAATATCGATCCGATCCGAAGCATAATCAACGGAGTATTATAAGAATTTCTCGAAATTCTTTAACCGCCAACGAACCCACTACATACCTCTCACCACTGGGTGGATTTCATCCATTAACGAACTTGATTTTCCTTTTTACATAAAACGCTTATATATCGAGTTTGGTAACGATAAGACAAAAGTTACGACCGCTATTAAGGTAGTACTCATGACGCGATTTTCGAAATTGTTCTTCAAATGTCCATCGATCCTACTAGGAGATGACGAAAGTGAGGTCCGTTCAAAACTATATATATATATATATATATATATATATATATATATATATTACTTCCTCTAGCGGTTGCAATTATTGTTTAACTGTTACCAAACTCGGTATTTAGTCGTTTTTTGTAATAAGAAAGATCAAGTTCGTTAACGGCCGAAATCGGACTAGGGGAGGGGAGGAATTTTGAAATATCTTTGTTACTATACGTCGGGTTGAAAAATTGTATAAAGACAATCTTATTGCATATTAATAATTAAATTTACAATAAATATTGTTCTATATGTATTTTCCGTAACCGAGATATTCTGATTTTATAGTTTTACGCTTTAGTAAACCCCCCTCCTACATGTGTCATATTAATAATGAGCTGTTATATCATTACAAGGTTAAATACAAAATATTGTTTTCGGCATAGTTTTATTATACGAGATACTTTTGTTCTGGAATTACTAAAATCTGAGTGATTGAGATAGAAATTATTCTGATCCATTCCAAGTTACTTCACTAGCTATAGCAAATATTTTTCAATAAAATTAATGTTATATTCAGATATATTTCATTAATTGTTCATCTTTCCGGTCTGGAATAATTCTATCTATTCAGTGCTCTGAAATTGGCCGTGTTTGTTTACAATTCAGACGCTTTCCGTTGTAGATATTATTAACTTGTAAATCCCCTGAATGATTTCTTATTACCGTTTGTATTTATTCCCTAAACATTCACGGTGGTGTTTCAGTATGTAGATTTATCTGTTGTAAATCTTCCCGTGGGAAATCTGCTTAGTTTGTGCAGCCCATGCGTGGTGGACTTTTATCCGAAGAAATTGGCTTCACATCCGTATCCGAAGAGTGTTAAGAATACACTTTTAGTTCTAGTTACACGCCAATGAGGTCCGTTCAAAACTGTATATATATTTGTCTGTTACCGCTCTAGTGGTCGTAATTATTGTTTGATCGCTACCAAACTCGATATTATGTCGTTTTGTGTAAAAAGAAAGATCAAGTTCGTTAATGACTGAAATCGGACCAGTGGGAGGGGGATTTTCGAAAATTCGAAATATCTCCGTTACTATACGTCGGTTCGAAAAATTATATACATCCAATCTTATTGCAAATTAAATGTAATATAAATATCGTTATATTCTCTATCTTGAATATTAACCGAGATATTTGAATTTTTCTGTGTTCAGCCTTCAGCAAAAACCCACTCCTCATGTGACATAAATAATACTCTGTGTATAATACACCACTTCATTTGAAGCTTAAATACCAAATATGTTTTCAAGTGACTTTTATTGTACGAGATAAATGTAAATATGTTCAGTTGATCCCCCTCCCCCCGTCTTAAGTCGTTAGATTACTGAAGTTTCAGACATAAATTATTCTAATTCATTATAAACTTCAGTACTAGATATAGTAAATAGTTTGCAATAAAATTAATACGTTGCATTCAGATATATTTCAGCAATTGCTTTTCCTTTCGGTAAAGTATATTTCTATCTGTTTAGCGGCGAGAGCTCACCAGTTCGTTTACAAGTCAGACGTTGTCCGTTGGGTGGTTGTTCAAACCGACTGAACGATTTCTTATTACCGTTTGCCTTTAGCCCCTTAACATTCACGGTGGTGTTAGCAGTAAGTAGATTTATCTATTTTAAACCTTTAAGAGGGAAATCTGCTTAGTTCACGCAGCCCCACGTGACGGACTTTTGCCAGATTTCCCTTAAGGGAAATCAGCTATTGAGGTTGTACTCATAACGCGACTTTCGAAAAATTTCTTTCAATGTCCATCGATCATACACCTAGGAGATGACGAAAATGAGGTCCTTTCAAAATTGTATATATATAGTTATATCTATCTATTTGTCTGGTACCGCTCTAGCTTCCGAAACTTTAGTCATATCGTTCGCAAATATATATATAAGCGTTTTATGTAAAAAGTAAAATGAAGTTCGTTAATGACTGAAATTCAACCACTGGGGTGGTTCGAGTGGAAGAATTACGAAAATTCTTAATACCTCCGTTATTATGGTGCGGATCGAAAAATTGTATAGAACCAACGAATGCAATGTTATATAAATATTATCATGTGCATTTTCTTCCCACTACATTGATTACTAACCGAGGCATTTGCGTATTTTATTTTTGATCTTTAGTAAACTCCTACTCATCCCTTATTAACAATAAGCTATTATGTTATGAAGCAATTTTCGGAGCATAAATGCCAAATATTGTTCTCATTGGACTTTTACGTTTTGAGATAAATGAAAATACGTAATGCACGTGGGAAAAAGCTTTGTTAACGCAGTCCCTGCTTGACAGACGTTTTAAACACACACACACACACACACACACACGCGCGCGCATATATATATATATATATATATACACCCACAAATAAAAACAATACCAGAAATAAAGAATAATAACAAGTAAAAGAGTATACTACTTGCTGAAGAACATGCAAAATGCAAATCCCAACACGCCTTAAAAAGGAAGACTTTATACCTGAGTTGGCTCAAGTCGACATCGATAGGGACAGCTAATGCGCCCAGAAATGTAAACTACTACGTCACGAGATTAACCAACTTCCCCAAAATGTACATAAAAGCTAATACATTTTTGGCTACACAACCTTTTGGATTTTCATCCATTTGTCACACAACCAGTAAAATTCTGTTTACTCAAGTTATATATATATATATATATATATATATATATATATATATATATATATATATATATATATATATATAATACACACACTCAGACATACACAGAAATTTAATTTCCCTTATGGTAAATTTCCTAGAGCGAAAGGGGCAATGGAAAATGACTAGGTGTCACGCTGGCAGGAATATTATGAGTGATTGCCTATTGCTAGCCGATTCAATTATATATTTAGAGGGTCATATTCCTAAACAGTCAGACCACCGTTCTATTCACCAAAATAGATATACTGGTTTATTGGTATTGGGAAATGAGTAGTAGTAGGAGTTAACTGGAGAGCGAAAACTAAAAAAAAACATATATCACGGTTAATGTTAAGAGTTCCATAAAAAAAAAAAAAATGTATAGAACGACAATCGAGTAAAATTATTTTTGCATTAAGATTGGTTATATACATTTTTTCGGTGAAAACGGAAATATTTTTTATTTTCTCGCCCCCTTCCCCCTTGCAGATTTTAACCGTTAACGAACTTCACCATTCATTTTACAGAACACGCTTAAATGCGATCAAAAATTCCAAAATAGCTACCAAGATAGAATTTTGTTTTATACAATATGTATCAGGGATATGAATATTATCAACGTGGGCGGTTTTATACTTTACTAATATCAATTGGGGGAGGGGGATGGAGTTACTTGGATCTCAAAACTTATGTTCGTTAATATTAATTTTATCTGATAAATGTGAAAAACAAATTGTGTTTAAAATATATTTTTTGGTCTTAATCCGTTGCTTACATTTATTAATTTCAAAATTCTAACTTCCAACTTTTGGCCGCTAAATAGTGTTCCATTATACACTGGGTGAATGCCTTAAACCAGGTATGGGCAGCCTTTGACATGTTGCGGGCCAAACTTTAGTGTGTAAATAAGTTCACGGGCCCCTTTTAAAAGTAGTGCATTTTAAAGTAGTGTTCATAATTTTGTACGATATATATCAGAAATGAAATTATACGACAACTCAATTATAATACAATTTTTTAAAATAAAAATATGAAATAAAGAAAATAGATACAACATAGTAATTAAATCGTAAAATTTGGAATTATTACAAACAACGAAAGTTAAATAGCAAAACCGAAATTAATGAGACACTTGATCTTGAATTTGGGAAACTATTCCATCGATGTTTGTATTAATTCCACATATACAAAAACGAAAAGAATTTTCCAAATTATCGTCAGTCAGCCTTGTACGATGTTTTGATTTATTAACATTCATCATTGAAAAGAACTGTTCCTATTTATAAGTACTGCCAAACGCACAAATCTCTTCTCATTTTCCTCATTTGGAGTACGTAGTGTAATATTTTTGTTGGGGTTTTCAAAATGTCTCGCGGGCCGGATCAAACCTTACAGCGGGCCGGATCAAACCTTACAGCGGGCCGGATCAAACCTTACAGCGGGCCGGTTGTTGCCAACATATGGCTTAAACGAATTATAATGCTCACATTTGATGTATGTTCACAAAATAATATGAATTTCATATTTATTTAGGGAATGAATTTTGTTAACGTGGTTTATGTTATTCTCATTTACCATTGATAGGAGTGGGGTTTGGAATTACCTCAATTAAATTTCCGACGGGAAACCATTTTTATTTCAATCGACATACTGACGACCAAATTCCCAATTGCATCCGACTTCGGTAAATCCCTAATACATTCTTCTATGGTATTACAACAGGATGCTTCATCTGAATTTTATCATATTTTTTTCTCCTGATGCTAAGATGGTACAGTCGTTTAATTTTGATGGGAGATTAGATTTATTTGATCCCAAGAACGATAATAAGTTGATTTATATTCGTCCAATAGACATTCTGCACTTCATGCTTAAAACGGTAAATATGACTAACTTGATGGCAATAAATGGACCATTTATTACTTCCCCTAATCCAATATTTTTTATTTCGACGGGAAGCCATTATTATATCAATTCATTTCTGGATAACACCAATTCTATATGTAAATTAGTCTAATTTCTTATATATTTTGTGTGTATTTATATATAGGCAGGCCAAATATATATATATATATATATATATATATATATATATATAAATTTAATTTCCCTTATGGTAAATTTCCTAGAGCGAAAGGGGCAATGGAAAATGACTAGTAGTCACGCTGACACGAACGTTATGAGGGATTGCCTATTACTAGCCGATCGAATTTCAATTACATTTTTAGAGGACGATATTCCTAAACAATGAGACCATCGTGTTGAGATTAGATTCACAGAAATAGGTTAACTTTATTAGTTGAGATATTAGCAAAACTCAGTCGAAATTAACTTCTCGAGATGCCAGTGGTTTTCAGGAACTACTGGCATTCCTGCAAAATGAAATACTTACCTAAAATATCAAATGCTTATCCAATGCCAACCGTCAGATAAACAGATACGTAGGGTAAGTTTTTGAGAGATTTCCCTTACGTGAAATTAGCTCTTTGGGTCTAACTCATTTTCCAAAAACGGTTCATGGATATACCAAAACTTTCTTCAGATATCTATCGATTCTATGTAAGAAATGGCGAAGATAAGTTCCGTTCAAATTACATATTTGAAGTAGATTAATAAAATGCCAGCCTGTTATTTTTCACAGTTTTTTAGCCATTATAACAATAAAACACGTACTGACAGACTACAAGAGGCGAGATCATTCACAGATACCCCACGACCTACATGACTTACTCACTAAGGGTAGCCCATACATACCCACTATACTACAACATCTAAAAGATATTAACATTTACACAAAACTTTAAATATACTACATACTTAATACTTGCATTTTAAAATAGACTTTATAATTTCCTAATATATGTATGTAGCAATTCTAGTCTGTATGTTGTGAATGTGTGTATGCGCGTGTATCTGCTGAGCTCTTTATTATCTATTTGGAATATATGTTAGGTAACTATTTGATCGTTTGTTTTGTTCGATCAAAAATAAAGGCTTTCTCCCCTTCCGGCCATAATGTAATTCATGACTTCTCAGTAACTCAAATTGAGCATGAAACTCCGCTGATACACGTGTGCATATTAGGAAGATACGATTTTTTGTAAAAGCCATCTATATTTTATCTATATCTCAACTATTTTAACACACGCATAACACATCTTAGATACTAATTCCATTTTATCTATCAATTTATTTATTTTTATTATATTTTGTTTATTTGATTTCCCTATTATCCAACGTGACTCTTATGCTTCGTTTTAGCTGATTTCCCTCAAGAGAAATCAGCCATTGAGGTCGTACTTAAATTTTCTTCAAATGTCCATCGATCCTACCCAGGAGATGACGAAAATGAGGTCCTTTCAAAATTATATATATACTAGCTAAGGTACCCGGCGATGCCCGGGAAATATTTGTAGACTCACAAATGATGGTATTTTTTAGCAAGACTTCACTGTTTACAATTACACTTCCCTCCACGACGTTGTTTTTCCGAATTAGCTAATCCTAAAGGGTAACTTTTCTGGACTAATAGAATAGAAATTTTAGTTATGAAGAACAAATGAAAATGTGTTCCTAATCTGTTCCTCTCCACTTTTTGTGACTCACCGTTTTTGAATAATCCTCACCATAATCATGAATAGCATTTATTATAATATCTATAATGAACATATTTCCCGTCAAAACCAATCCGAGCACATATAGTTTAAGCATAGTTTTGTACATAAGATTATATTCGTACTTATAAATCTCACAATCAGTGGAAATCACTTCCAGTAATGCCAGCATTTCACAGGAAATAAGTAAACTCAATTAACTGATTTAGCCTCCCGTCGACGCCTGCTGCCGGATCAACATTGATTTCCTTAAATTATTGATCCAAAATATTATTTTAATAATTTATCTATCTGATGGAATTAAATAATAGTGGAACCCTAAAAATAATTTCATTTATATCCAAAAAGCTAGGCGAGGTGAAGAGATCGCTGCCCTCCTTGCAGTCTAAGTAATCTTTAAACAATCATATCAAGTTTAAACGCATATTGTCTTTTGTCTTAATGATATTACCATTGTTATGATAGTACATATTTGTTTCAATAACATCAAGATATCAGAAATAAATAATATATTAGCAGAACCAAAGAGTTTGATTCCCTATAACTTCCGCTATCACCTCACTAATCCGAATCATAATTAGAACTATCTTATAAGGCTAAAAGATAACATCATTTGTCATAATATGCATTTATCAAATACACTTGAATGAGCAATAACAAAATTAATGACTCCCTCTACAGTGTTAGCGTATATCTCGTGTTTATTTCATTTTACTACAAAAGTGAATGCAACAAAAGTTACTCTAAAAAACAAAATAAACATCATTTGTTATGTACATGTTTGCCAAGAAACTAATAAGAAACGAAAAATCACAATTTTTCATTTTCGTCTTCCCTTATAACCCCCAATCCTGTTGAAGGCGTTAGTGCTAATTCACAAACCAAGTTTTGTTAAGTTCGGTTGAGACTTGTGTGCCAAATAAAATTGTTGACTCTCTTTATGGTTGTTAGTGTATAACTCATTTATAATTGAGTATACGACGAAAGTGTATATAATAAAAGTTACTCTAAATAACAAAATAAACAACTTTTTTGATATGCATTTTTGCCGAAAAACCAATAGGAAACAAAATATCGCTATTTTTAATTTTAGGCCTCCCTTATAACCCCCACATTATTTATTATAATTAAATATCATCCATAATGTACGTATTTTGTATATAAAATCTAGCTAATATACCCGGCGATGCCCGGGAATTCATCGTTGACTTACTAATAATGGTATTTTAATATTTTTTATAGAAAATCGTTGAAAAACCAATGGGAATCGGAATATCGCAATTTTTCATTTCAGGCCTCCCTCATAACCCCCACTCCCATTTGGACCTAAACATTTTAATATATCTTATAATCATGGAAGAATTAATGCTAATTCACATACAGAGTTTAGTTAAGTTCGGTTCAATCATTAGTGCCCAACAAAATTGTTGGCCCCCGCTCTAGTTTTTAGTGAATATCTCGTTTATACCTTGTTATACGACAAAAGTGAATATAACAAAAGCTACTTTAAATAACAAAATAAACAAGTTTTGTCATGTGCATATTTGCAAAATACCCAATAGAAAACGAAATACTGCTATTTTTAATTTCAGGCCTCCCTTACATCCCCACTCCTGCCAGTCCCTTGAAATGTTGGTATGGCTTATTATAATGAAAGCGTTAGTGCTAATACACATACCGAGTTTTATTTATTTCGGCTGAGTCTTCCAAATAAAATTGTTGCCCCCCCCCGCTAGATACAGTTTATAGTTTTCAACAAAATGAATATTTTATATTCTGATATAATTCAGAAATTGTTTTTCTTTCCGGTGTGCCAGTTGGCAGGCCTGTTAGTTTTCATTCCAGACGCTTCCAGTCGGGAGGTTTCTTATTTAATTCAAGTACCTCAGTCATTGAACATCTCATTTCCCGTAAACATTTAATTCAGGTTTAATTAGGACCTTGAAATATTCCAGTAAGTGGAAAATCTGTTTAGTTTACTTTTTTATTGGCAAACCAGAAATAGAATAATAATAATAATAAATACTGCGGCTGGGGCTGATTTCCTTGGACAAAGGTGTTTCCCGACTTAGAGCGTCAAATGATACGAAATTAATATTGTCATCATTTCCTGTATCTGGGCCAAGGACTAGGTTGTTTTCAGGGATTGTACGACATAAAATTAGATGAGACTGAACATCCAGTTGTTATTCCTCCAAGAAGATACCCAGTTGCATTGCGGGAAGTGGAACGGAAGAGAGCCTACAAAGCAGCCTATGACCGTGGAGCTGGACCACTGCCTCCGCTCCAGGTCGGGCAGAAGGTCTGGCTGAGGAAACACCCTCAGACTCGAGGCGATCCTTGGATGGAAGGCATCCTAGTCTAGAAGGAAAGGGAGAGCAGCTGGATCACTGCCTCCGCTCCAGGTCAGGCAGAAGGTCTGGCTGAGGAAACACCCTCAGACTCGAGGCGATCCTTGGATGGAAGGCATCCTAGTCTAGAAGGAAAGGGAGAGCAGCTGGATCACTGCCTCCGCTCCAGGTCAGGCAGAAGGTCTGGCTGAGGAAACACCCTCAGACTCGAGGCGATCCTTGGATGGAAGGCATCCTAGTCCAGAAGGAAGGGGAGAGCAGCTGTGTCGTCGAGGTCTGGGAGGTACGTTCGTAATAGAAGGTTGATCCAGACATGAAGAAGAAGTCTTTCCTCCCGCACCTCATCTTCACGAAGAGGCAGATGTTAGGGAGGGTAATGAAGGATTGTTGTGTTTATAGCTCTTTGGAATATTTATATCTCTATAGGTTAGGTGTAAAACATATGTTTTGTAGATTTAGAAGACAGGCTTTTGTTTTTGGACAGTCATGAGTTGAATAACAATGATATACATACTGATTAATAATTCTAAACCTTCTTTGTGCTTAAGAACATCTTTTTTCTGTAATCGTTGAATAATGGTAACATTACTAAACTGAAATGAGTGAAGAAAGTGAAACATTTTGCAATAGAGTGAAGAAAGTAATCACTTTCTTCACAAGTGAAGAAAGTGAATTGCCTTCTTAATTAGTAATAAGTATAAATTAAAAAATAATTTGAACTTGGAAATTAAATGCTTTTAAATGTTTCTTAACATTGTAAGAATTCATTTTAACAAAATAAATTGAAATGTGAATGAATTATTGGTGGAAATAATCAATATATTTTAAAATTTAAATATAATAATAATTACCTTCCTTGTTTATAACCTGCACTTGTTTATAACTGCACTACTTCATAATCATCACTAGTTGTTTTATAACTATGCTTATAACCTTTCACAACCATGCTTATAACCTACCAACAACATACCATAATTTTCACAACATCCTAATTTTGTTCATATACTGGTTAGATCTGATCATGTATTACACGATTACAGAAAAAAATTAATATTACACTCGTGACGAAAGTAGAATTTACAACTCTCGTGAAATTACCACACTCGCTTCGCTCGTGTGGGTAAACGTTTCACTCGAGTTGTAAAATGATCTACTTTCGTCACTTGTATAATAAATAACTATTTTATTGGCAAACCAGGAATAGAAGAATACAGTTAAATGTGAGATATTCATAACCAATGATGGATTAAGGGTGTGAGTTACTACATAAAAAATAAATTCTAAAGGATATTTATTTATTTTTTTTTTCAGATACATCAAAAAGTTATTAGATTAAAATATTAATACTTAAAAAAATACATTAATTAGGGCATGAATATAAGCCTTTTCATAATATAGATTCTACACATCAAAAATATAGGACATATATTATATAATCAGGAAGGTTTTAGAGTAGCGCCTAATGAAAACAATAAATGTTACAACATCTATACGGGTATAACTACTAAAACCTAGCTGAGAAGATAACCTAACTTGAGAGTAAATGCACAAGATACATGCGATTGATGCATTATTTTATATAAGAAGGACATTTTGGAATTTCCAACAATGGGTGCAAGGAAGTATCTTATCAGTAGGATAACTTACTAATGAGTAAAGCTAACATGGAGCTTATATTTCTTCTATAGTTTGAAATAAGTCAAATACATGGAACATATTTGTTCAAAAATATATATGTTGAAGATTATAGAAAAATATAATCATGAAAGAAACTGTATCAAATGCTTAATTATATCTCCTTATTTTTGCCTTTTTTTTTATTTTTTATAGGCCTAATTAAAATTTTTTAAAGAAATATAATTATTTATGTAAATATGAAAAATAATTTTAGGTAGTTAGGTCAAATAAGTAGTTCATTTCAAAGGGTGACACATTTACTGATATTTGAAGTGAGTTAATGTGTGTTGATTAGTTAGGTTATCACTTGCAGTAGCACACGTGTATCACAGAATGAAAACGGAAGAGGGAATGAGAAGCTACTAATATTCCCCTTAATAGGATGAAATATTTCATTATAAGCAACAACAAAAAAGAAAAAGGAAATAAACAGACTAATTTACACAATACTTTGTTGCTCATTTCGTATGAGCAATTGTGGTTTCAAAAGCATAAAGCAAGCCGAGAGACTACTCTCTCTCTTCTCTCTTCTCTCTCTCTCTCTCTCTCTCTCTCTCTCTCTCTCTCTCTCTCTCTCTCTCCATTATTTTTCAACAAAAAAAAAAAGTAATTATTTTTTACTTAATTAAAAGTGGACTTTTGTTGTATATAAACCTTATTGCTCTCTTTTGCAATTTAAATATTGAGACATGATTTTTGTAGTTGTCCTAATAGCCTCAATATCCAGATTACTCTTTTCCCAGTCTCCGACACCTGAAAGCCTTTATCAACGATCCGATTTGGATTTGCCGGCGAGGCGCAACTCGGAGCAGAGGGCCCTAGTCCCTGAGGCTGGGAGTTTATTGCCGTCCATATCTGTGACATATCGACTCGTGTAGATGGGGAGTGGGGAGGCCAGCTTAGCTGCTTGCCCAGGGCTAGTGGTGTAGGGCTGCGCAGCTCCCATCTCCCACCCCGTCCTCCATCAGTTCACTCCTCCCGCTCGCCCAGCCAGCATCCCTTTCTCAGGGTAAGTCTCACAATGACAGATCGTATCCTCCAGCGCCCTCTTCACTTAACCTTCAGACAGTAATTCATTTAGAATGCATTTGCATTTACTTTTTGAGATAAATTCAAATATGTGACGCACGTAGGAAATCTGCTTAACGCTGCTCCTGTGGGAAAAGAATAATCTGTTGTGCATAATGTATTCATAATTCATTATGTACAAAAGATCATTCATATATATATATATATATATATATATATATATAAACATTAAAAAAAAATTACTTTTCATGCATTTCATTTAATCATCATATAACATTATTAAATTGACAGATTAAATAAAATTTATTCATGGAATTTGAGTTAATTTTGTACTGAATGTATTCTAAAAGTATAAATGTTTTCGTATAATCTGTAAAGAAATTAATTAAAGGTCTGGTCGAATGTGTTAAAGTTATAGAAAATATCCTTTGTTGAAAAATAAATTGAAGAACTTCATGTCACAAGGAGTTTTTTTTAATAAAAAAGATGAATACTACCATAATTGTTTAATTATTAGAGAAAATTACAAAATATGTGTCATAAAAATCTGTTAAATAATAATTTATAATGTTGTATATTGCCTCTGTATGGTGGCGACACATTTTTCATCATTTAAAAAGCTTGCTATCCTTTTTAATGTCAATAATTTACGAATTTTGGTTATATATTTAGAGTGATATAACGATGGCTAACGGAATTATTTTTTTATATTTCATCATGAAGTTGATATATTTTGTAAGTATATTTATGAAATTTGTGTTAATTTTGTGGTAAGTATAGATGTTATTCAATAATATGTAATAAAATGTGAGGCTGGATAAACTAAGCAGATTTCCCACGAGCTGGTAGAACACACTAGCGAGCTCATGTTACTGACTATTCTCACTGAAGATACGAATTACTCCCTTAATATTTGAGTTGCCAAAAAATACATAAAACTAAATTTTAGAAAATCAAAAGTTTAACAAGATTGGTTTATTAACATATTATTATCCGACTCATAAAACGGAGATATTATCATCAGGTCAGCATATCTTTCGAATTAGCTTCAATCCATTCTGGCCAATAGCCGTACAGAATAAAGCTAACTTTACGTTTGGGGTTAGCTTGGATGCCTTTGGCCCTAAAGCCTCTGCAAGCGTGATGAAGTTCTCCCATTGCAGCTTGAATAGCTCCCAGTTCTCTCCTGCATTCTCCTTATTTGAAAAGTAAAATGGTTCTGGCAAAGGAATATTAATTATTATTTTCTTCATTCATAACATTGGTTCCATAACAGATTACGATCCGACTCATAGTAACGGAGATATTTGGAATTTTCCTTTCCCCCCCCCCTCTAACCCACTACTAATCCATGCCCGATGTAAGCTAATAACAAATATGGTCTTTAGTGATGACTGGAACTGTTAAATATCCAGTATGGTACAAATCAAGTAAACATTTTCGAAACAAAAATGTAAAATCTGAATATTTGACCTCACCAAGAAACGAATTTGCTTGTTTCTCGCAAAATAGGCGTTGCTTGAAAACAATATTAGGTATTTAAGCTTAGAATAAAGTGGTTCGTGATATAACAGCTTAACTTTAAATGTGGCATGGGTAGGAACGGTGGATTACTGAAGGCTGACAAAAAAATTCAAATATCTCGGTTAATATTCATGATAGAGAAAATATGCATGTAACTACATTTATATACAATTTTATTTGTAATAAAATTGGTTATATACAGTTGAGAGTTGACTCCTGGCTGGTGTAGAGTGAACATCGTCTCCTCGCCAATCTCCAACTTTTGTGTTATACCTTTGGTCATACTATTTGTTATGTGCTGGTTTTTGGCACATTGCAGTTTTGTAGCATCGACTATCTACTGACTGTGTCTCATTTTCTTGGAGTGGCGTAGAGAGGCTCAAGAACGTAATCTGTGTTGGGCTTTAACGGCCCGGTGGATTTTTTTGAAATTTGGAGTGCCGTTGATTTTTCTAGTACAGGTTTTATTTACGAAATCTGATCACCGCTGCGCTGGAGGAACGGCCGGAAATTCGGAAGGTAGGTGGCTAATGCTATATCTTCTCTCGGCTTGCCAGCGAGTCGGAGCTTAATCCCTCCTCAGTTGGGCTAATCTCTCCTGTAGAATTATCTTACTCCTCTTGATAGTGTTTACCTTTAGAGCTGGTTGGAAAGTTTTAGCAGATTTCCCTTAAGGGAAATCAGCTATTGAGGTCGTACTCATGATGCAAGTTTCGAAAAATTTCTTCAAATGTCCATCGATGACGAAAAAGAAGTCCGTTCAAAATTATATATATATATATATATTTGTCTGTTAACGCTCTAGCGGTCGCAATTTTTTTTTGATCTTTACCAAACTCGGAATTTAATCGTTTTATGTAAAAAGGAAGATCAAGTTCGTTAATGGCTGAAATCGGACCAGTGGGAGGGGGGGTTTAGAGGAGGGATGTTTGAAAATTCAAAATATCTCCGTTATTATGCGTCGGATCGAAAAATTGTATAGAACCAATCTTATTGCAAATTAAATTTACTATAAATATTGTTCTATACATTTATTCTGTATCTTGAATATTAACCGAGATATTTGCATTTGTATTCTACGTTTGGTCACCAGTAGGCTATGTTCGGACTTTCCGCCGAGAGCTCTGGCGGCCGTTTCTATAACTATTCGTCCCTCGTGAATAGGTTTAGAGGTTACGTTAACTGTTTTTTGGGGCTAGAAACTACTGGGTTATTACGCCCTAAATAATGTTTTAGGTTTAGAGGTTTCTTACTACTACAGTTGTTATTAGGCAGATTTCTCTATTGTAAAACTTCTCGTGGGAAATCTGCTTAGTTTACGCAGCCCCTGCGTGACGGGCTTTCTTTTTGTATTCCCTTACATGTTTGTGTGTATGGTGGAATACGTATGTAATGGCTCATTCATCATTTTTCTCTCAATTTAGAACATTAGCCGAGATTAGAAAGTGGGATGAGCACAATCAAATCTTAGCTTTATTCTTTTACATGGTGTTCGGTCAAGTGGGTGATTCAAAGGAATCAAATAAAGAGTCCCTCACGCAGACGCTGCGTAAAGTAAGCAAATTTTCAAAGCGCTGCTATGATACACTTACTGATCTAATATCACCGTATATCTGTCTCTAAATAAATAGTTGCAGAAAATTAAAATACACACAGCATTGTTTGTATACAATTTTCGATCCGTCATATAATAAATATTTCGAATTTTTGGAATTCAACCCTTTAACGCCCCCCCCCATTGGGCCTATTTCAGCCATTAAAGAACTTGATCTATAGTTTTGCAGAAACCGATAGTTATTGAGTTTGATAACGATCAAACAAAAATTGCGACGGTTAGAGGTTAACAGATATATATATATATATTAGATTTATACGCTGACAATATATTATTTAAGAATGTTTTTTGAGCTATAATGCCAGACAAATCCCTCAGAAATCGGGCCTCATCCCTCATTAACGTGCTTGATGTTTTGTTTAACATAATAAACGTTTAAATATCAATTTTGGTAACGATCAAAGAGAGTTAACACAGATATATATATATTTACAGTATTCAACGGACCTCATTTTTGTTTTGTTGATCGCTGGACATTTGCGGAAATGTTTCGAAAATCGAGTCATGAGTACGACCTCAATAGCTGATTTCCCTTAAGGGACATGTGCTAAAAAAAAGGAAATAACTCGGTCAATAACCGCGATGGAGAAAGAGTATATATTGAAGAGCATTTATAGAAAATTCATTAATTAATTTGTAACAATATTAGTTTTATACAATTTTCCAATCCGTTTAATAGTAACGTGGATAATTTCTATTTTCAATTTTCCTCCTCCTCCCTGGTCGGAAATGGTTAGTGAACTCGATCTTTAGTTTCACATAGCGCGTTTAATCTATAGACATTTGAAGAAACGTTTCTAAAATGTCAAGTGAACTACTTATTCTTCTCAAGAAAATCTGCTTTAAGGAAGTCCCAAGTGGGTTTGGGGGGAGGGGGGGAGCCAGCTTCGAGTCCGAACTCTTCGCCTTATGGTAGTGGCAGGAGACAATACTGCCTACAAAAAAGGCCGTCACGCAGGGGCTGCCTAAACTAAGCAGATTTCTCACGTGAAGTTTAAACAATAGATAAATCTACATACCGGTAACACAACACCACCGTGAATATTAAGTGAGTAAATACAGACGATAATAAGAAACCTCCCGACGGAAAGCATCTGAAATGTAAACAAACAGTTTTACGTCTTACCGAAAAGAAAAACAATTGCTGAAATATATCTGAATATAACGTATTAATTTGATTGAAAACTATGTACTATATCTAGTACTGTAATTTATAATGAATTAGAATAATTTTTATCTCAATCAATCAAATTTAAGAAGTCCAAATACTTAAGAAGGGAGGGGGGGTTACCAGAACATATTTGCATGTATCTCGTATAATAAAGGCCTCTTGAAATCAATATTTGGTATTTAAGCTTCGAATGATGCGGTTTATTACATAACCGAGTGTTGTTCATTTAACATGAGTAGAAGTGGGGGTTTGCTGAAGGCTGAAAAGTGAAAAATGCAATTATCTCGGTTAATATTCAAGGTAGGGAATAAAAAAATATATATCAATATTTTTATTACATTTAATTTGCTATAAGATTGATTCTAAACATTTTTTCGATCCGACGTATAGTAACGGAGAAATTTCGAATTTTCAAAATTCTCCCCCTCTAAACCACCCCCTCCCTCTAGTCCGATTTCAGTCTTTAACGAACTTGATCTTCCTTTTTAGATAAAACGACTAAATATCGAGTTTGGTAACGATTAAACAATAATTGCGGCCGCTAGAGCGGTATCAGACAAATATATATATATATATATATATATATATATATATATATATATATATATATATATGTATATATATAATTCTCAACGGATCTCACATTACTATTATTTCATTTGTTTCATTTTTATTTTCAGTCAAAACAATGGCGTCTAGAGATTGCATCAAGTCACCAGATTTATTTTGCTATGTGAGCGGATATTCAAACTAAACTTAAATTAAGGAACTTTATGTTATACCTGTGTATTTTATATGTGTATAATACCTTAAACTGGATGATGTTATATAGTTTGTGTTAATTAGTACCCTATTCAGCAATATGTGCAATGGTTAATGTCCGATACCTCAAAAACGGTGGGTGATAGAGACAAACGGTTTGTATATTTTTAATCAGCATGTCTGAATTGTCTTAAAACAAGTGTTGGATCCCAAGATACCCACCAACAAGTTTTTTTGTTTATCAGTGTAATCATCTTATTGTAGGATTCCTACTTTTCTTACGGAGATGGATTCCTTATGTTCAAATTATATTAAAAGAACTTCAATATTATATATTCATATTAAAAGAAAAATGATTAAGTCAAGGAAAATAGCGGTTATAAGAGTTATTTAATATAAATATGTCTAACAATGGGCCAGACTATTGATTTTATTCAGTTGGGTCATGAACAAATGTTGTGTTGTATTGTGCCAAGTTGGGTAAGACGAGCAAGCAAAATATGTTTCTTTACAAGTTGCAATATTGAAATATAGTTAGGTTCCTACATTAATCTAAGAGATGGGGTAGGGAAGGGCTCTTTGTCTTTACGACCGCCATAAACCTGTTCAGGCGTCGGCCTCCCTCCGTGCCTTTTTAATAACTTTCTTTTTATGTGGCAGTTAAAGCGAGCTGGAGAAGGTGCGCTTAACAGCGCTTTATATTTTCAACGAAATACAATTATTTCCATTAAATGTTAACATAATATAATAGGATGCGACAAATATTTTTGTTTTCCCCAAAAAATTTACTATTATGCCAAATAGTTTTTTTAACATATTTTCTTTGGGGGAAATCAGCTATTGAGGTCGTACTCATGACGCTGTTTTAGAAAAATTCCTCAAATGTACATTAATTCTACCCAGGAGATGACAATGAGGTCCGTTCAAAATTATATATCTATCTATCTATATATATATATATATATATATATATATATATATATATATATATATATATATATATACAAACAGAGAAAGACAAGCATTTAAACCATTCATCCCAAATATTGAGGAATACCTAAACACCTGTAATGATACTGACTATTACTCTACACAGGTACTCACTGGACACGGGACTACTAAATCTTATTTACATAGGTTCAAAGTACTAAATGACAAAAACTGCCCCTGTGACAGAACGAGTGAACAGACTATAGAACACCTCATCTATACTTGCACACTGACTACACAATTACGAAACACACTCCAACAAACACTTCTCAGAATCAAAGACCAGTGGCCAATGGATTTAAAGAGTTTGTTTAAAAAGTACCCATTAGTATTTAGGCATTTTTCTAAAACCTCAATAGAAACAGCGGACGTTTTGAACACCGTATTTAAAAAATAATATATTAAGTCTTCCTTCAATTCTTTTTTTCTTTTTAACGCCTACATCAAGAATGATGCAATAGAATGAATGGCATAACTTTCTGAATGAAGTTAAATTAACATGTTATTGGATTGTTTCGATTTTTCTTATTATGCGTATTCATTTTTCATCACTTTGATTGTTTGTTATTTTATTATGTACCTATATTATATTTTTTCCTTTTGTTTCCTGTTCTTTTCTTTTTATTTCATTTTTTTTAATCTCAAGAACAAATGTATGAACATCATTTCTTGTATACAAAACACGATGTATTATGAACCTACATGTTATATACTGTAATAGTATGGTACATGTAGTAAAGAAACGCCCTTTGTGCATGGGTAATGTGCAAAGGAAAATATAAAATAATATATATATATATATATATATATATGTATACACACACACACACACACACACACACACACACACACACACACACACACACACCCACGCACACACACTTGCCTGTTACCGCTCTAGCGGTCGCAATTATGATTTTATCGTCACCAAACTCGATATATAAGTGTTTCATGTAAAACTAAAGGTCGAATTCGTTAACGGCTGAAATCGGACAAGGGAAAGAGGGGGTTTATAGGAGGAGAAGTTAGAGGAGAATATTCAATATCTCTCTCTCTCTCCCTCTCTCTCATATATATATATATATATATATATATATATATATATATATATATATATATATATATATATATATATATATACTAGCTCAGATACCCGGCTTCTCCCGGGAATTCATTTGAAGCTGAATGGTGATGGCATTTTTTTTTTTTTTTTGGCAAGGCTTTACTTTGCACAATATTTTGACATTTACCCTTCCCAGTGTTTAGGTTTAATAGCCGTCGTTTCTGTGGATTTGTTAATACTAAAACTAATTTTTTATGTAAGACTTCACTGTCCTCCATATTGTCATATTTCCCGTTTCCTGTGCATTATGCATAGCTTTAAATTATTAAGGACAAAATATTATAATAATATATTATATTTGAATTAATTTTTCCAGGTGAGGTACTTAGTACGTAGTTCATATTGAACGTTACGTAGTTCATATTGAAAAGAATTGTTGAGCAAATTTCTCTAAATAACAAAATAAACAACTTCTGTTATGTGCATATTTGCCGAAACCCCAATAGGAAAAGAAATATCACTATTTTTAATTTCAGGCCTCCCTTATAACCCCCACTCCTGCCCGTCCCTAGAAATGTTAGTATGGCTTATTATATGGAAGGCGTTAGTGCTAATACACATACCGAGTGTTTTATTTAGTTCGGTTGAGTCTTTTGTGCCAAATAAAATTGTTGACGCCCGCTATAATTTTTAGCGTATAGCGCCTTTATACTTTGGTATACGACTATAGTGTATATAACAAAAGTTTCTCTAAATAACAAAATAGACAACTTTTGTTATGTGCATATTTGCCGAAACCCCAATAGGAAACGAAATATCACTATTTTTAATGGCAGGCCTCCCTTATAACCCCCACTCCTGCCCGTCCCTAGAAATGTTAGTATGGCTTATTATAAGGAAGGCGTTAGTGCTAATACACATACCGAGTTTTTTATTTAGTTCGGTTGAGTCTTTTGTGCCAAATAAAATTGTTGACGCCCGCTATAATTTTTAGCGTATAACTCATTTATACTTCCGTATACGGCAAAAGTGTATATAACAAAAGTTACTCCAAATAACAAAATAAACAACTTTAATTATATGCATAATTGCCGAAAATGCATTAGGAAACGAAATACTGCTATTTTTAATTTCAGCCCTCCGTTATAACCCCCACTCCTGTTCGTCTCAGAGAATATTAACATAGCCTAAAGTCTAAGTTGGGTTAGTAGTAATATACATACCAAGTTTTATAATTTTCGGTTCAGCCGTTTATGCGTGAAAAGGTAACAAACAAACAGACACGAAAGAAACAAAATGCAGTTATGGTGTCTAAAAAAATCAATGTACAGACAGAGGTTACAATTTTATATATATATATATATATATATATATATATATATATACATACATGCATATATATAATAAAACTTAACTCTAGTATATAAATTAGAACATTATTAAACAAAACATTATATGATGAAAAGTAAAAATGGAATATTTAATAATAGAATATTATCAATTTACCCATAATAGCTATTCCAATAACTTATTATCTGGTATAACACTTCTGCAAATTTCCTCAGTGCTTTACTGCACTATATTCTAATAAAATTCTATCCTCAACAGGCCATCGGTTTCTTATTTTCATAACTGTTTCTTTTAAAAAGTACCTTTCGTTCAAAAGCAGTATACAGTCATGTGTGAAATGGGTGTAAGCCTGTTCAGTAGTGAAGTCGCACGAGCATAATGGGTTATTAGTCAGTTTAAATCTGTTTAGGTATACTTGAGCAATGTTCTGTTAATAAAAGTGTTGTGTAAAAGGTGTATCGTTAATGTTCAAATATTCTCCAATGTTGGGAGTGAAAGTCTTTAAATTGTGTCCTTTGTTTGTTGCTGTCCAATTCTGTTGCCATTTGTTTATGATCTCTGTGTGTAGAAAATGTTTAATGTGTGTCTTTGGTATTTTTGAGTAACATTCTATAATTTCTGAAGATGTATATAGTCTTCTTTTATAAATCTATAAGTTTTCTTTTTATTTTATATATTTTTGCCTTATTTTTTTACGCAAACTTATTACTTTTATTTTAACTCAACTTTTATTTCAATAACATTTACTTTTATTATATTTATTTTTTAATGCCATATGATTAATGATTTAGCTGTGTAGTCAGCAACTGACCATCAGTCAGCAGCCACACTTAATTCTTTAATATAGTGTTTTTTGTATTTTATTAAATGTTAACATAACATAATAGTATACGCCAAATATTTTTGTTTTCTACATAAGATTTTCTAATATTATCTCAATTAATTTCTTTACATTTTATTAAATATCATTTATACTTAAATAATACATTCGTTTTAAAATTAGATAAACTTTCCAACATGTAAGGTTATTGCAGATTTTTTTTTTTGTAAAATAATGAAGCAACCACTAATGGTTGACTTGAAATAGCCCGGAGGTGGACAACTAGACGGTGGGACATACGAAATTCTAGCATTCTAAAGCTAGTCATTTTTGATTTATGCGAGCATACATCACGTCATATTTGGTTAAGGGAAGTTCATTCTGTTGAAATATTAAAGAGAAAAATTTCGAGATTACAATACTTCCTTTATTTCGTAGAAGCAAGTAAAAATGAAGAGTAATATTTCTTATTTATTTACGTCCACTTTGTGCTACTGTGGCTAATTGGGACGGGCTATCTACTGGTTGCCACCTTTTGTTAGCCAGGGTGCAACTAAGGAATTCATTTAATGAGTCCGCCACTAAGTAAATTCATATTAAAATGAGCCCATTGAGTCCCTGTGTCCCTCAAGATGATGCATACCATTTGCAGTTATGACCTGAATCCAGAAGACATAGTTCAGAGCCCAAAAAACTTCGCTGCCTGTAAGGATTTCGTGCAGGCTTGGAGGAATATGAAAGAAACCGATTAAACCAATTAAGTCGGAAATAAAAATTGCCTAAATTCTAGTACAACCAACATAGTACAATAATTGGCAATGGCTAGCCGAGTCGGGTCCCATGTAAAAAAAAAAGTCCGTCATGCAGGGGCTGCTTAAACTAAGCAGGTTTCCCACTTGCGTACTGTGTTTGCATTTATCTCATGACGTGAAAGTTCAATGAGAACAATATTTGTTATTTAGGCTTCAAATAAAGTGCTTCATAAAATAACAGCTTATTGTTAATATGACATAAGCAGGAGTGGGGGTTTACAGAAGGCCAAAAACAAAAAATAAAAGGCAAATATCTCGGTTAATATTAAAGACAATGAAAACATGTACATAATAACATTAATCGAACATTTAATTTTCAATAATATTGGTTCTATACAATTTTTCGATCCGACGTATAGTAACAGAGATATTTCGAATTTTCGAAAATCCTCCCCTCTAAACCCCCAACCCCTCCCACTGGTCCGATTTCAGCTGTTTTCCTTTTACATAAAACGACTAAATATTGACTTTGGGGATGATTAAACAAGAATTGCGATCGCTAGAGCAGTAACAGACATATATATATATATATATATATATATATATATATATATATATATATATAGAGAGATAGATAGATAGATAGATATAGATATATACAGTTTTGAACGGACCTCATTTTCGTCATCTCCTAGGTAGGATCGATGGACATTTGAAGAAAAATCGCTTAATGAGTACGACCTCAATAGCTGATTTCCCTTAAGGGAAATCTGCTAAAAGAAGTAAATTCCTATTGCTCAGGGCGGGAATCGAACTCGTCACTATAGGTTTACCACGTGAGATTAAGATCAACGCCTTAACTCACAAGGCAAACCTAAGAGCAATAAACAGTTGCTATTTGTTGGACTGTGTTTAATTTATGACTGACTAACATAGTGTTTTATTCTTTTAGGAATAAGACGACAAAGGTAAATGGTATAAGTCCTTGTTTATCAATCAGCTAGCGGAGAAAAGGGCAGACTTTCGAACCGCCCTGGTAAATAAGTTTAAACCAGTCGAGTGGTGATCTGTTTCAACTTCAAGCCCAGGACTTGGTCAGAAGTAAATCAGTTGGCAGTCAAGATGCTAATTATCGTTTCATATTACTGTTTATTATATATTTGTGTTTATAATTTTCAGAATGTCTTCAGATGATAAAATTGACATGGAGTGTTTTATCATGGCGGTGCGTGATCGTCCTCCGCTGTGGGACCCAGCCTACGGCCAGACCAACGACATCAAAGCATCCCATCCACTCTGGGAAGAAGTCTGCCATGAAGTTTTTCCGAAATATGACAAGTATTCTGAAAAAAAGAAGAGGGACATTGGTAAGATTTTATAATTTTGTACATTTTATTAAATTCAATAACATATAAATAAAAGTCCGTCACGCAGGGGATTTTCCTCGTGAAGTTTAGTAATAGATCTCAGCCAAATTTCAATATATGCCGAAACATATTATTTTAATTGAGAAATATTTACTATATATAGTACTATAAATTAATAATTAATCAGAATAATTGTTAGGTATTTAACATATTTCGAATAATGAGAATTATTATGCATAAAGATTGAGCGTAACAGACAAATATATACATATACAGTTTTGAACGGACCTCATTTTCGTTATCTCCTAGGTAGGATCGATGGGACATGAGGATGAGTACATCAATAGCTCTAGCGGTCGCAATTCTTAATCATTTTATGTAAAAAGGAAGATCAAATTCGTCAATGACTGAAATCGGACTACTGGGAGGGGGGGGGGGATTAGAGGGGAAATATCTCCGTTATTATACGTCGGATCGAAAACTTGTATAGAACCAATTTTATTAAATGTACTATACATATTGTTATATACATTTACTCCTTATCTTGAATATTAACCGAGATATTTGCATTTTTTAGTTTTCAGCCTTCAGCAAACCACTTCTACTCATGATACATAAACAAAATTCTGTTATATAATAAACCTCATTATTCGAAGCTTAAATAAGAAATATTGTTTTCATGAGACCTTTATTACACGAGATACATGCAGATATTATCCAGTGACCCCCCCCCCCCCGGCTTAAGTTCTGGGACTACTAAAATTTGATTGATTGAGATAAAACATACTCTGATTCATTACAAATTGCAGTATAAGATATAGTAGTTTTCAATAAAATTGCTCTTGAGGTTGAAATTATTACTTTTTCATTTCCAAACTCGAAATATAAGCGTTTTTTTGTAAAAAGAAAGATCAAGCTCGTTAACGGCTAAAATCGGACCAGTGGGGGGGGGGGTATAAAGGGAGGGAATTTTGAAAATTCGAAATATCTCCGTTATTATATTCTCTATCTTGAATATTAACTGAGATATTTGCATTTTTCAGTTTTCAGCCTTCAGCAAACCCCCACTTCTCATCATGTTACTTTTAGAGTAGTCTGTTATATAATAAATCACATTAGTCGAATAGTCGAAGCTTAAATATCGTATTGTTTTCAAGAAATCTTTATTATACGAGATACATACAAATATGTTCTGGTGCTCCCTCCCCCCTCTTAAGTTCTTGAACTACTAAAATTCGATTTACTGAGATAAAAATTATTCTGATTCACTATAAACGAGAGCACTAGATATAGTAAATAGTTTTCCATCAAATTAATATGTTATATTCTGATATATTTCAGTAATTGTTTTCCTTTCCGGCGAGAGGTTGGTGAGACCTCATTGTTTACATTTCAGACGCTTCCCGCCGGGAGGTTACTAAAATTGACTGAAAGATTTCTTATTACTGTTTGTGAAGAGGGAAATCTGGTTAGTTTATGCAGCCCTTGCATGACCGATTTTATATATATATATATATATATATATATATATATATATATATATATAATATAATATATATAATAAATATATATAATATATTTGTTTTTTATTTATTTCCTTCCTGAAGTAACCCTACAGGAAGGGAGTTTATTAGCCACACGTCCCGTACAGTAATTAGTACATAACGTGTGCTTGATACATAACATATATATAATAAATATATATAATAAATATAAATAATATATAATAAATATATATAATATATAATAAATATATATAATATATATAATAAATATAAATAATATATAATAAATATATATAATATATATAATAAATATATATATATAATATATATTTATTAAAAAATATAATATATTTATTATATATTATATATAATATAATATATTATTATTCATTATTTCTTTTCTCTTTTTCTTTTTAAGACTAATAATCTTCTCTTTATATCTTTTTACTTTAATTTAATGTTGTTATTGTTAATTCTTTATATATATATATATATATATATATATATATATATATATATATATATATATATATATCATACTTTTGAAATAATTTATGTATAAATTAATTGTAATACACTACAAATGCATGTGATATGCTAACTTGCATGGGACATGCAGAAACAAATAAACGGTCTTCTTATAGGGTTACTATAGGAAGGAAACAAATAATAAATAAATATATATATATATATATATATATATATATATATATATTCGTTTCCATTTTATTTTTTTTTAATCTAATCAAGAGCACAATATGAATTATGTATTTGTCGAAATGGAAATCTGCTACAATTCTGCATATATTTATTTGGAGGATGCGATACTACAGTGATTGCAGATAGTAATGGGATCATTGGCCTTTTGATAACAGCTTCTAAGATAGTATGACTTGGCTCCAATGCACACCACAACATACATATATTCCTCTCTCTCTCCTCGCCACTGCATCCAGTTAAAGGATGTTCATTACACGATTTTCACAAAACATCTTCAAATGTCCATAGGAAGCAGCTCAAGATACAAGAATAATCCCCAGAATTCTCTCTCGTACCACTCTCATACACTAAAAAGTCCGTCAAGAGAGCCGAGCCAGTCAAGGAAACGGGCGAACTAGCTTTTGGTGGGAAAGTTACTCTCGTCCGTTTGGCGCCGAGATTTAATAAAAATGCAAATATCTCGGTTAATATTCAAGATAGAGAATAAATGTATAGAACAATATTTATAGTAAATTGACTGAAAATTGTAAAATGTTTCGATCCGACGTATAGTAACGGATATATTTCGAATTTTCGAAAATCCTCCCCTCTAAACCCCCCCCCTCTCACTGGTACGATTTCAGCCGTTAACGAACTTGATCTTTCTTTTTACATTAAAACGACTAAATATCGAGTTTGGTAACGATTGAACAAAAATTGCGACCGCTAGAGCGGTAACAGACACACACACACACACATATATATATATATATATATATATATATATATATATATATATATATATATTTGTCTATATTTATATATATACAGTTTTGAACGGACCTCATTTTCGTCATCTACTAGGTAGGATCGATGGACATTTGAAGAAAAATTTCGAAAATTCCGTCATGAGTACAACCTCAATAGCTGATTTCCCTTAAGGGAAATCTGCTAAAAAGACTTACGTACCGACACAATACATAAGTGGAACAGAGAATGGACGACATGTAACAAATCTTACAGCTTACATCAATACATACCAAATATAACTCACAACAACTACAACACAATTAAGAGTCACCATCACAAATGCACACAATTTCTAATGTGACAAAGACAGGCAGGACGTTATTTAACAAGATTTAGAATTCAAGACAAGGACAAATGTACTTGCGACTCACTGACAACACAAACGTTTTCACATATCTTTCTGACTGTTCAACATTTAATCAAAATAGATCAAATTTAATAATGAACATAATTTTAAAAGGAGGAAATTGGCCATTGGTCAAATTATATTTAACAAATATAATAAAGAACTTATAAAGTTTATCAAAAGTATAGATATGGATGTAGCAAAAATACATTAGAATGTAAAGTTGATTGTGCGGCATGAGAATTATAATTCAATATATTTATCTTACATAGACTCGCAAATTAAACATCGGTTGATTTGAACTTTAATTGATTTGTTTTTATTTCATTTATTAATTTTATCTGTAATTACTTATTTTAATATTTTATTTTATTATTATAATTTTTTTTATATTATATTTGAATAGATGGTTGATTAACATGTATATATTGTAATATAAAAATGTATTTAAACATAATCATACATGTAATATGCCAGGTGGCAATGGAACATGTATTCATATAAATAACCCCTCATAGGGTTTTTATGATGAGAAACAAAAAGTCCATCTATTCTACAAAGCTTATATCCCTAAGAATATTAGGCCGTCAAAATTGTATATATATATATATATATATATATATATATATATATATATATACATATATATATCCCTCTCTGTCTAAATTCTCATTTACAACATGTCAGTGAGACAATACTGGAGTCTAGATTAAAGTTTTAGTCTGCATACTGATACTGGCTCATAGTCTATCATTAGTCAGCTGATGCAGGCTGCAGGCTACCGAGGGATGGCTATCTAACAACTCTGGCCTAGAATGGAGTTTCTCTCACTCATACCTCTATTGGTGGGAATGGAATTATCCTCGTGATGCCTTTATTGCTGGATAGTCTGATGCAGAAGGCTATGGGAAACCACTGCACGTTCTTGTGACCATCTTATTCCCTTGTTCGGTCCCGTCATAATCAGGTTCACCTGTTCAGGAGATTAATTACCAGGTGTAGACTGTAAATACTATGTACATTAATTTTCCTTTGCGCTCATATACAAAGTCATATTACATCATGTATTTAGAATACGTTATTTAAAAAATAAATAAAAATTAAAGATAAGAGAACAACAAAAAAAAACGTATGTCCGTCACTCAGGGGTATAACTCACTTGTGATCTCATCTCATCATATATTCTCCATTTCTATGTAAAAAAGTCCGTCACGCAGGGGCTGCGTAAACTAAGCAGATTTCCCACGTAAAGTTATACAATAGAGAAATCTATAAGTCCGTTACACTTAATAAAAATGCAAATATCTCGGTTAATATTCAAGA